>VZUI01036186.1:0-41130 GCA_013401135.1 Cettia cetti | reverse complement strand
CGGCGGGCCGAGCCCGCGGCGGAGGCGGCCGAGCCCGCCCGGAGCAGCCGAGCCCGCCCGGAGCTGCCGGCGGCCGCGGCCGGCGCTTCCCAAACTCTGCAGCGCCCTCTCTTGGCACCGCGCGGCAGCGCCCGGCTCCCCGCCCGCAGCCCTCGCGCGGAAAGCCGCAGCTCCGCGACGTTTCACTTCTTAAACATCCACTTTATGTAGTAAAATCTCGAATTGCCGTATGTTTTTGGGATTAGTTCTCCCTCTATTTTCATATTTTTCCGCCTCCTCCCTCTGCCATTTTGGTCTATCGGCGGACCCACATCTGAAAGCTTCAGTCGTCTTAGGCTTTTTGTATTTTATTTTTTCTTTGCTGCAGAGATCCTGAAGACTTTCCAAACTGCATATTTGGTGCTGTAGAAATACAAATTTCTGTTCTTTTGTAAACCTTTCAGTTGTCAGACTGTTCTCTTTCAAATAATAGAGGAGCTTGGAATCGCCCATGCTAAAATTAAGAATTTATAACTGTATGGAACAGATGTTTTCATAAACATTTGCTATAATTAATTTCAACTAGGGGATTGAAGGAACAAAGCAGTTTTTCCCTCTTCAAAACTTTATTGCCTTTTCCCCATACAGCGAACTCAGAAAATCTTTCCTTTAATATTGTTAATGAAACAAATTTACTCCTCTGTTTGGTTTTCATTGTGAGAAAGGAAAGCCTAATTTGGACAAGATACGAGTCTTTGAAATAACAGAGAACTACCCTGAATTTCAAACATCACATATAAAAGCTGAAGATACAGAGCATAACAGAGTTTAGGTGCTCATTTCTGAGACCACAGCTCTGTAGTGTCAATTGTGAGCGATCCCTACGTGTTAAAATAAATTTTATCCAGATCAGTCTGATGAATATCTATCTGTGGAGTAAATAATACAAAGGAATTTTGTGTTTGAAGAGTTGTGAACCTTGATGTTAGAAAAAGCAAAGAAATCTCATGGTATTATATATAGTTTTAATGCATAGTAAAATGCTTATTGTATGTTGATTACCCCTTTATACTCACAATAAAGGTCTGCAATCTGTTAAGCAATTTTTTTTTGTTGTTTGTATTATATGAGGAACACATTTTGAGTAAAATTATTCTTCCATATTTGTATTGTCACTGTTTTGGGGGGATATTCTTTGGAATTTATATAGTTTAGGACCAGCATTTTGATATTATTGTGAAGAAGAAAAAATATCCATGCTTTATTGTTCTGTTTTTACTAGTTTTTGTATATTATATCAATATCATTTGAGGAAAAAAAATGCTTAAAGTTTTAAAAAAAGAACAGCTTAATTGTTTTACACCTGAAAGAACCAGTGCAGCTGCAAGGATTTTTTGAGCAAACTAGAATTCCTGACTGATCTGTCATCTATAAAGTGTGCAAAGAAAAATAGGTAGCTGTCATTAAAATTACATTTCAGCTTTCAATAACCATTTAATGAGTAGCGTAATTATATAAGTATGGTACCTCAAGTACTTCACTCAATAATTAAAAATAATCTCATCTTTAAAGTGAAAGCACTATAATTATTATTTGACTTAACCAGGACCACTGTTGTGATCTCCAGTGGCACCTCAGATTGTTCAAAGTGGTTTTGAAAGTATAAATTAAAATTGGATAAATCATTAAATTATTAAGCCTTTAAATATGCTGAAAATTAATATAGCATGGAATTTTGAATTCATGTTATGAGAATTGACAACCTTAGACTGCATGCATAGATTTGTGTTAAAATTTGACTTGTCTCTAATCATAAAACTCTACATTAATGATCAAGTGTTTATATCAACTTAAATTTTCACAACTGTTAAATAAATCTTATGTTTTAACAACATTTTAACCTTTGATTAGAATACAAAGGAAAACATTAATACAGAGTGCAAACAGGTCGGCAGAAGGATCTTATGACACTTGTGAGCAAGGAAATGCACAGTTTGGTTACCTAAGGAGGATCACTTATATCTCAAATTCCTAAACTGCCAGCCATAAAACCCTTTCATAGGTGACACGATTGGTAAATTGGTTTGCACTACACAAAGGCATGTGTGCCTACATACAGACATGCATATGTGCGTGTATACATACATGCAGAAATGTAGATATATTTAAAGACAATTCCTCAGTATCAAAGTATACTTTCAAAAGAAAAAAGATTGAGGGTTTTTTTTTAATTAGAAGTGCAGCCATCAAGCAAGGCCATGTCACTCAAGCTTCTTGTCTTCGTGGACTTGCAGCTGGTTATAACAGTATCCCACCCCTTCTCCTTAAAAAGTCCAGTGCTGAATTTTTACATCTCACAGGAAATTGCCGTTTTCAAGATGTAATGAAAGAGATGAGGGAGAAATGTCTGATCCCTACATCACTCTTCACATGCTTTTTTACTGTTGCTGAGCACATGCTTTAGCTCAGTGTTCATTGTGCTAGAGTGTCTTCCCACCTGTGAACTAGGCTTTGAAATGCTGTCCGGTTTCTTCTTATTACCTGAAGTGGAAACTCTGCACTACACCTTGAAGAAACACTTCTGTGAGAAAATACCCTATAGGTTGAGTCCTCATCCCTGGACATATTTAAAAGACACATGTTTTTTTAAAGATGTGGCACTTGGGGACATGGTTTAATGCTGAACTTGGCAGTGCTCGATTAGTGTTAGGCCTCGATGATCTCACAAATCTTTTCTAACCTAAAATAGTTCTGTGATTCTATCAGTGTAATAGGCTGTTAAAAAATAAAAATACAAAAAAATGGTGTGCAAGTTTCCATCAGGCTTCTTGTTACAATTTCTACACATAGTTTTCAGATAATCTTCAGGAAGTGAAAGCATCTTCCTTATTCTGGGTTCTCCCATTTTATGCTATGCCTATAATCTCAAATATGTTCCTGACAAGATAACAGTTACTGCAAGTGACAAGCCCATGTGTTCTGGGTGAATCTAAGTACCCTAGAAAGTGTACAGTTTGCAAATCCTTCTCCATGCATCTCAGAAGTCTAAAGAAGCTAGCATTTGAAATGTTCTTTTTTTATTAGTGAAAGTGTCATTTTTGAGTTACACAACCTTTCTTGAAACAGCCTTCAGTTGTGTCCGGCTGTGTCAGGTCCCAGCTGCCCAAGTCCCAGCTCCCTTTAAGCCCTTGGTCTCTGTGCACAAGAACAGACTTCACTAAAGTGAGGCAATTTCAGGAGGAAGTTTTCATTTTCAGGAGAGGGAGTTGCTGCAGTTAAAGAAGCAGCAATCCTGGTAATTTTCAGGCCCTTTGGAAGGATGCAACCTTATTTTATTATTGTATTAATACCAGTAACTGCTCTAGTGCTGAAAGCCATACTTTCTTTGATACAGGTGCTTGTTACAGTATTGCTCATTTCCCTTCTCTTTCCTCTGAAAGTGTAGCAGGATTTATTTTACCCTTTTCCCCATAGCTTGTGCACTTGAAGTTAGGAAAGCTTTTCACAAGGTCCGTGGCAGGGTTACTAGAGCATTCTCTGTTTCTTCAGCAAAACCCTTCTTCCCGTAATTGAGTTTCACAAGGAAATTAAAGATTAGGATAATACTGAATCAATTTTTAAGGGGACCACAATTTTTATTACTAGCATCATGAATCTTGTATTCATAACTGTTCAGAATACATCCCAATTTTATCAGAAATTTGGGTCATTATCAGTGAAGAAGATAGAAGTAGTATATCTGTTCTACTGGGAGTTCACCATATCTTTCAGGAGGAGTAACTTGAACTTTCCTGAGGAGAGGTGATCCAGGGCATGGATTCCCACAGCTTAATGTCATTAGTTAGTGAAGCAGCAGGCTCGTTTGTCCTTTATATCACTAACTATGGAAACTTGATAGGATTTACTAAAAAGTCTTTTGGATAAAACTAGGTAAAATTTAAGGAGTCTTCTGTTAAGAAAATGAATGCTTTGCTCTTTGCTTTGTGATTTTTATCACTTTCAGTGAATGACATCTTAATCATCTTTCAAGGTGTCGTGTCCCCTATCTTAAAGGGGATAGAGACAGAGAGCTGTTGCAGAAGGGTCTGTTCCATTAAATCCTGGGTTTGGGGGCTGAATACAGCTAGCCCTATCCAATTTTGGTAGCTGCTGCTAATGATATGATGAGCCAGCAAAAGCAGCTCACAGAAAAGCACCCAGACAGTAACTTGTATGATTATGAGATTTATTAACAATGGGTATACAATTAAAAATGCTGAACTATTTTGGCGATCATTTAAATAAAGAAAATTATTGTCTTCAGAATAAAACAAGCTGCACTTAGTTTGTGAAGAGCAGCTTGGTGGATGTCGCAGGCCCAGGATCCCACCAACTGTGAGGTTCCTGGTGAAAGAACAACTAGTATCCTTGTTTTCTTTACAAAGTCCTGTTTGCTCTTCAAGGAGGGCAAATGGTTTTGTTGAAAGATGATTAAGCCCATGCATTTTTTTAGTTAGGCTTAAAGTTAATGTTTCAGAAAGGAGGAAGATTATGTTGCTATTCTTGAAAAGACATATTTTTTTCAGTATATCAACTTAGCATTGTGAATAAGGGTTTGGTTTTTTATTTTAATCTGACTACTCTAGTAGGTGAATGCTGAGTTTAAGTATAAATGAAGTGCAGTAGTGCATTCAGGACCCATTTTGATGTGTTGTGTCCCTGTAGCACTTGCCCAGTATCACTGCACCTGGCCATATGGTTTTAACTGAGACTGAACATAGTTCAGTCATTTCTCTGAATGCTCAGGATCAGATGTGGAGATGGATAATATATGAAAAAGCGTATTACTGAAAATTGTCCCAATATGGGAGACTATTTTACAAGATAAGAGAAAAAAAAATGAACAGATGGTTATTAATAACGGGAGGGTCGGCTCCTGGATGAAATATCTGGTGTTGTTAATTTAGTTAAATTTAGTAAACAAAAAGCAGATTGATTAAGTAGGATTTCCATTTTCAAAATAAATGGAGAGAGCTAATTAGTGAAATCAACTGGACTGAATGATTTTAGACTAAGATGTAGTAGAGATTTGGGATTTATTTTAGACAAAGGTGCAAAAGTTAATAAAAACCCCTGCATTCCAAATTAGATGAGAAAAGAAACACTTAGAAGTCCTATTCCAAAGTGAATGATTACGTATTTTTTAAGGACTGCCTGGAATAAGCAAAGATCCTCAAAGAAATATAAAAACAGCTTGATCTGCAGAGAAGGCCACATCCTGGATATCAGAAAATGTGGGGTTATAGCGACAATCAGCAAAAAATTAAGTAGATCATAAGATGAGAATTTAAATAAACTAGAAAATATTACTTGTCTATGTAAAGAAGCTTGCTAGGAAAGAAAACCAGTACCATTCTGCAGTGTGAATGGACAAATAATACTAAATGTATTCCAGCTATGGTCCGAAAAGGAAAATATTTAATTTTCAGTAAAAATAGAATTTCAGGCAAAGGCCTGTAAATAAATCAATAAAATAGATGGGAGTGTTGGGTAGATACTGTAAATTAGCAGAGCTAATAATCTGACTTGCAGACTTCAAGAATATTGACAAATGCTGCTGCATGGAACAATTTTCAATGTTTTAGTTCATGGCTGATGAGTGGAAATATAGTACCTGTACTTTGACTAACAGGGGAAAGAAAAGTGATAGCAAAGCACCTGCATGGGTTGACCATTATCTCTGCAGGGCTTTAAGAAGATTTTTAAGAAAGGAGTAAGAGAGAAAAGCAAAGCTAATGGCATAACTTTTATCGCAGGTTTTTTTGTTAAATGGGACACTGTGGCCAGCTAACCTGCTTGCTTTTCAAAATAGATATTCAGGGGATACATTAGGTCTGTCTGGACCTCAGTAAACCATCTGATCTAGTGCCACAGGAGATTCTCTGAAATAGAAAGGATGGGGATTAGTGAAGTATAGTAATTTTAGGATAAATACAGAAAAGCAAATTTTAATGAAAGTATTCTTTTTAGTGAAGCTTGGGGTTGAACCAGTCTTATCTAATATTTTCATTTATTGTCTTGCCACAGAATGGGATCCGATAGGCTTTTATTAAGTAAAATTATTGGAAGGTAATATCTAGTGCCAGCACAAATAGAGTATTCAGGCAGGACTGGTGGTTTCTGAAGAAAAGAGGACTGCAAACGGCATGACATTGCGTGCACTACAGTATTGCACTAGCAAAAATTTTTAGTGTAAACTGAAAACTTCTTTTCATAAATAAAAAATGGAGAGTAAATGTGCAGGCATGTTTGGTTAAGGATGCCTGTGAAACTGCAGGATGGAGCAGCATGACTGTCAGCTGTATCAAGCAAGATTTGTTTGATAGAGAAGAAAACCACTGTCCAAATTATCAATTCTCTGAACTTTTAGTATGCTGTCTACAGTTCCTGTTCCTCCTTCTCCATGTGTAAGAAGGACTGACTTAAAGAAAATGGGGAATACAAAGTCTCATTTAGAAAAAAAACACTGAAAGAACTTGGTTTTAGTCAGCAGAACAGAGAACAGAGTTGTGCAGTGCTACCTGTAAATTAACTAAGGAGGCACACAGGGACATAGCAGAATTATCAAGCTAAATGACAGGGCAAGAATAAACAGTATAAAACAGGACAAGAATAAATTTGCTTTGAAAAATACATGACTCCTGGCTTTTAGCAGTCTTTCAAAAGACTAAGTTATAGAATGAAAAATTCCTTGTAATCCTTGATTTCTAGCAACATCACTGTTCTATGTATCACCAGCCCACAGGATGTAGAATAAGATGTTTGGCAGATGTCTTAGTGAGTACTTTCAGAGAAGCTTTGTACTTGCTCTATGATTAAAAAAAATGGTATCACAAAGTCAGCTCAGAATTTTTCACGAAACAGATGAACTTCTTCATTTTTTTACTTAATGTTGGTAAAATCAAGCTCATCTACTTATATGGTGTACTTCTGTAACCCTATCCTAGTTAAATTGTATTTAATAAATTGAGAACGCCCTCAATCAAAACTTTAAGGTAAATAAAGTATCAGATTTTCAGAATATTCAGACTCCAGTTTGAACTTGGAGGCTAATTAAGATGGCTGTAAGAATTTGAAGAGGTAAAGTTGAGATTTGTCTATGTAAATTTTAGGTGAGATTTGTTGTAACTGAAGTTACCATGTAAGGTAAAATCAGTTACTGTTGTCATTGATACTGTGTTCATATCAGAATTTGTCTTACAACAAAGGTGTTTTCTCTTATTTTTGTATTAGGAGGATCAAATGAAAATGGAAGCACACCCCCCACCTCAGATTCAGATGGAACTTTTATTTCTTACAGGTTGGTAAATTTTATATTTATTTTCTAATTTTGAGAAGGTAGATGTAATAAGAAGCATAATCTATTAAAGCAAAAGATCAGGTCCTATACCGTAGGAGGATTGTGCAATCTAAACTGAAACAGTGAACAAAAGAACATGAAGTATTTAATTAAGGAATTATGTGAAAAATTGTTTTTTGGATTATTGATTTTTTTAGAAAGTTGTTCAAAATGCTTAACTTATGAAAGTACAAGGTATTTGAAAGCCTAAATATTTTTAAGGTTGGTTTTTGTGGTTTTTTTTCCTCCAAAGTATTCAATAAAGTGAAGTCACAGCAACTAAGGTAAATGTTGAAATACTCAGCTCTGATCATCTTTCTGATCTTCTCCAAAGTAACTGGATCTATGGACTATGTGGTGCTCTAGTTCTTAATTATTTCATGTCAAACACCAAAGCCAAGATTAATTAAATTTGGTATTATTTGACAGGAGAATAGTATTTCATATTTGTTGGCAGTAAACACCAGTTAAAGAAACTTTTTTCGGCAATGTCATTGAGCTTGAATCATGCTTGGGTATATACCAGAGAGTGTCTTGTGCTTGAAAGCACAGAAAGCTAATCAGCAGGTGTATACTTTCATCTTTCACCCTGCAAAATACTGACTCTGCTAAAAAAAATCTGTCCTTGTGACTAGTAATCTTATAGTATGATTTGTGCTAACCAGAAGGATTGCATCTGATTTTCATGTTTAAGTATGGTAAAACGAAACAAGCTTACCATATTATTATTTTCCAATCATTCAGTGGACTATGTTGGTTGGCATTTTTTTTTTCTTTTTTGGTTTGTGCTCTGCTGAATCTCTACTTCAAAGAGGTGCAGGCAGGCAGGAGAAACCTGCCTGTTCTCCTTGTCCTGGTTGCAACTGGCTGGGTGGGGAATGTTGCTCCGTGGTGCAGGCAGTGAGCTGTGCTGGTCACGGGGAGCCCCAGGCATGGGGTGGCAGGGAGGGACACAACGCTGGAGAACCTGTTGCAGGCTGGAGACAGAGAGATTGCCGAGGAGAGCAAGGAGCAAACAGCCTGATCTTGAGGATGTTGAAAAAAAGGACTTTTTGTAAGGACCTAGAGGGAACAGCAAAGAGTTTGCTGCAATTCAAACACCCAGAGGAAGCTTCTGGACTAAGAGCAAGGTTGGAACAAAGGGTGTGCCTACAGGGATAAAGTGGGACTGGGATGGGTTGATTTAGGCATCCTTACAATTTTATGTATCCTAGTAAGTTGACTCTAATGAAACCTACTTTGTGATGATATAAAACTATTCTAGGGTAGTTAGCATATTCACTTTGATAAAATATATTAGAAGATCCATTTTAGGATTCTGCATGACTCTGTTTCTTGTAATAATAATGTTTTCTGCATGCAACATACTGTCTAAGTTAAAAGAAGGGCTGAAAAATACCACCCAGGATAATCTTCATGTTTTTTAGGTGAGAAGCATATGTAGGCAGAGAGACCACAAATCAATATCTCAAAAATAGGCAAGATAGAATTTAAACAGATCAGCATAAGAAAGTTGAGAGCTCTCTCTGCCATTAAAGCCAGTAAACTTATTCCTGAAAGTCACCAACTCAAAAGCACCAGTTTTTGTACCTGCCAAGTGGCAACACTTGAAAGAGAAGCAGCCAGCTTTAGCTAGACTTCAGTTCCATGAGAGTGTGAGCTCTGGAGCTGGGGTCTGAGCCCTTCTTCTCATTCCTGCTCCACTCAGGCAGTAAGTAGCACTCTTCTCTCAGGAAGCTAGTCCAGGGAGCTAACCCAGCCCAACCTGTTCATTCTTCGTTGGAAGAGCTTTCTGATGACATCATTCTCAGTATCCTCCTGCCAAAGCGTCCCATGGTATCAGTGCCAGTGCAGGGAATGTAGCTAGCATGGACAGCTAGAAAAACATGGGAGGACAGATCATGGTACCTTTTCCCTATATCATCCTAAATCTTAGTGGCTCTTTAATGCTCCACAGATTAAGTGGCTGATCTTTGTATCTCTGTATTCCTTAGTCCAAAGTGCATATAATAAATATAACATTGGCCACAAGTTCCACTCCTATTCATATTCATTCATAATACTCATATTCTTGTAGAGAGGATTACAGCCCAACTTAGAAAACTGGAGTTAGCCTTTTAAGAGGGGTCCCATATCTCATTGCCAAAGTATTACTGATATAATTAAAGGAAATATATATATATAGTGTGTATGTGTGTTGGGGAGGTATGCATGTATGTAAAAGTAACCTCTGACTTTTCATACTTGGCAGGCTATCACTGTTTTTTGTAGTAGTGCTTGAAATACATATTTGTTGCTCAGTGGCAAGTAATTCCTATCATCTAATGAGACTGGCTGTAAATTTGATGGTTGGGTTGGATATTGTTTTGATAGTTATAGTTCTGGACTGCATGTTAAGTAAAAATGAGCATCCAATACCTTATGAAAGATGAAAAATGAATCCTAAACTGCCTTGAAAGGTAATGATGGTAAATGGTTGTTATTTCTTTAAGGACTCATTAGAGATTTTGACTTATTTTAGGATATTGTTAAAGGAATATTGTTTTAGTAAGTTAGTAATTTGGTAAAACTAATGACAGTCTTGTTTACCCAATGCATTTCAGTCTATCATATTTTAAAGAGACCAGCTAATGAATTTTTGCCATAAAAGAGGCAGAGGCATCTTTGGATCATAGTAGATGTCATGCACACAGAAGGTTAATACATGAAAAATTGTATTGAAATTTTTCGCTAAAACAAAAGTTGCTTTATATTTTATCAATAATAGGCCTTTACAACTTAATTAGAAGAGATGACTCCAAAAATATTTGAATATTAGTAAGTTTTGTTATTAAAGTGCTCTTAAAAATATTGGTTTTACCACAGTAAAAATAAACCCCAGGAGATGCTGCTTGATTCCCACATTTTCTATTTTAAAGGACAATTTGACACTATCCAGTACAAGACTCCAAGTGTGTTTGTTCATAAAGGATGATATATCATTATTCTTTGATATATTTATGATGCTCCAGAAATACTTGTATGGTTTTATTTTTAATATGAAGGTGTCACCTTAGAGTTTGTGACTCTTGCTTGTGTTGATCACAGCACAGATTTAATGCTGCATGTGTTCAGATAATGAGCATTTCCCTTTAGCTCATAAAGTTTGTAAGTAATGTAAGTGAAAAGCACATGTGACTGACATATATTTCTAAATATTCTTTGAGTTTGTGAGTAAGTCCTGTAAGGTCACAGAGAATTTTCTAGCTGGTCTTTAGGCTCTAATGGAACTATTGTTCCATTATTGTTCATGTACTTGGGAAGAAGCTTTACTCATAAGAAATTATGAAAATTACTTCCCAGAACTATGTCTTCAAAATTAGAAGTTCACTATTAGAAACATTTGAACAAAGATTTAGACATATAATAGCTTTTAAATGTAAGAAACTTAAAGAAAATATTTGAGCTCTGCTCTACTATATTATTTTACTGCTATGGTTAAAGCCTTTTTTGGATGTCCAAATGGGCTGGACTTCACCAAAAGAAAAAGAAAAATAGATGTGGGTCTTTTCAGTATCTGCAATGCAGTGCCACTGGAAAGTAGAAATAGTGTCTTTCTCCTCCCTTCCCAAGGGCAGCTGACCTTCTCCTCGCCAAAGAGGTGAACCCCTTGCCAGCACATATGACTACAGACTATTACATTAATCTGTTTAGCCTCAGTACCAGCTGCTTGCATGTTTTTAATTATCTTATTAGATGGTATAACAGTGACCTATGAAATAAAATGAAGGTGAGTATTTTTTAACTTTATTTTACAGGCTATTTTTCTAAATATATTTTAATGACCTAATTATGACTTTTAGGGAGAGCCATTGATGCAGACATTCAATTTGGCTGATGGAATCTAACGTCTCAAGGACATTTATTTTCTTTCAAGGTGGATTCATACATTAATACTGCTTCTAATAAATATACAGCCTAAGAAAAGCTCACTTTTTGTACTTGTCTTGTTAACTTACTCTATGAGTCAGAGACCATGACTGCTATGTTGGATAATTTTTTAGTACATCTCAGCACATATATGTAAGTTTAGTTCTTACCCCATGTATCAAGATAAAGTTCTTTCCTCTGTGGCTTAAATTCCATGATAAATGGTGATTGCTCAAAGCTGTAGGTTGTGTAGACAAGGTGTATTCCTTCTTCTGCTTGTATTTCAAGCAGGCAGAGGATCTAGTATAAGAAAGACTTTTGTGTTCCATTTTTCTCACCCTGACTTCTTACAGATTCTGCTTACCAGATGTTTCCTTCCTTGATGCAAAAAGGCAATGTGGTCCTGCTGGCTGAGGTGTTTTTTGTGTGCCAGCCAACTGCAGGGCTGACACTGAGCGTAAGGAAGAAAGACGGCAAGGGGTGCAAGCTGTTCCTCCTTGGTTCTTCCTGCTTCCAAAAGTGGTGCTGAAACCAGTTGGCTTGCCCTTTGACCTGTGGCTTTTGTTGGCAGCTGAGTCAGAAGTGGCTACAAGCCTCTGTCCTTACATGTTAAACATGCTGTGAAGATGTGTGCAACTTACATACCTCCACCTTATGAAAAACTTTGTCTTAGTCTATTAGGAAGCAGCCCTTTTCCATCTGCAAAAGCCTATCTTGTTTGTACACAGATGATGTTACTTTACTGTTTTAATTTTAATTTTAATTTTAATTTTAATTGCACTCCTGTGCAATTATAATCTTATTTTTCCTGATTTTGTTCACTGTATGTCCACGCATAATCAAAAGATGTAAAGAACAAGCTTGTTTCTGTGGGTTTTTCGATTATTTTAAAATAAGAAAAATTTGGTACAGAGGGCAATGCAGTGACATTGTCACTGCCACTCCACTCCACAAGGAGAATTCACAGCACTTGCATCCTTTCTCTCTTTCCACAAGGAAGTAGCAAAACTGGAATCCATGTTCATTTTATCTTATCCTAAACCATTTGCTAGATGCTGTTTCAGTTGATGCCATTTATGTGCAAAGAGGACTTTTCAGTACGAGTTAATTTTGTCTGGGAGTGTGTAAAGTCTCTCCTTGATTCTTCTGAAAGATCATGTCCATAGTGTGCTAAGAATTTTTCTCTGGATGTGGTAGTCTGCCAGTACTCTCATTTTGTCAGTGTTTGTGATGTTGTTAGGAATTCCATCTTGCAAATCTCCTTTTTCCTGCAAGAGGAAGTGACTGCACTGATCTCAGTGATCACAGACTACCTCCAACAGTTTTTTTTACTCCAAACCCTGGAAGATCACTGTCAGACGTATTAAAAGCTTAGAAAATTTCTGATTTTCTCTGAATTATTTTTTTTTGTTTTTATTCCTTTTAAGGAGACTTACATAATTTCCATCTCTATCTTGTCAAATTTCTGTTCTTTACTTCTTCATTGTATAGCTAATCCTTGCTGATTTCCTTGCCTGGTGTCCTAAGGAATTGGCAAAGGATATCATAAGGCAAGGAAGAATAAGTTGTTATTAAGGAACTGAAAACCTGTATTCAAATAAATTGTCATTTAGGAACTGAAAACCTACATTCAGTAACTTTTTCTAAGATACAAACATTTCAACACACATAAATGGTGGATTTTTAAAACTTTTCCAGTGAAAATTATATTACTTTCTAAAGACATAGAAATGGTAATATAGACTTGCTTTCTGGTTTTATTCAATGTAATAGGGAAAAGCAAATTTAAGACATTTACTTAAAGCTTGAGATGCTGCTTTTGACAGAGAATCAGAAAGGAAGGATTGAGTTACCAACATCTTTTGTTGGTAGAATGCTTTTTTTTATGGACTGGCTGCAAGAATGAAAGACTTAGATTGTGAAGGGACCGTGGAAGAAAGAATGGTAATTTTTAAAATCCATAGAAAGCCAGTGAAAATTTTAGTTCACTCTTAATTTATTCTATTGTACTTGAAAATCAGCATATATACCGCTGACACCACAATCAACTGATGCCATATTTTCCCTTACTAATATTTTTTAAAGTAGTTTTCATTATTAATTTCTTTTACTTTTCCACTCACAATAATCTTCAGACTTTTATCATGGCAACTGGGAGATGTGACTGAGGACAGGGGAGAATTTTCAAGAGGGCTAAGAAGGAGGATGCAGGGAAATAGACCAGTTAGCTGCACCTTGGGCCCAGGGAAGATGGAGAAGCAGGTAATATGCTGGGGGCTGGAAGAAGGACCTGGGGGTCCTGGCAGACATCAAATTGAACATGAGTCACTAATGTTCCTTGCAGCAAAAAAAGCTATATAGTATCCTGGGATGCATTAGGAGCAGTGCTGCCAGCAGATGAGAGTTAGTAATCCTTCCCCTGTAATCCATACCTGGAGTGCTACGGCCAGTGCTGGGCTCCCCTTTGCAAGAAAGATGCGGGCATACTGGAGAGTGCCCAGCAAAGGGCTGCTAAGATGGTGAAGGAACGGGAGCAGCTCTTCTGTGAGGAAAGACAGAGAGGTGGGAATTTTCAACCTGGAAAAGAGAAGGCTCAGGGCATCTTTTTGAAGTCTATGAGTATGTAAGTGAAGGGTAGAAAGGACACAGACAGGCTTTTTTCAGTGACACCCAGCAACAAGATCAGAGCTAATGTGTTCTAACAAACAGAAGCACATGAGGTTCCATATGAATATCAGGAGGCACTATTACGTCTGATTTTTAGTTGGATGATTTGTAGAGCTGTAGCTTTTAACTTCTGTTGTGTCCTACAGAAAGTTCATACCTTTTCCTTAACAAATGCATGTTTGCATAACAAGGCTGCATGCATGTGAACACACACAGTTCACAGAGCTCTGCCTAACTGTGGGTATGAGCAGAAGGGTAAAACAGCAGAAGATAGCTCTGTAGTTAGGAGAAGTAGAAAGTAAATGTTCTACATGTACATGCAAAGGATTTCAAAGGTATTGGGGGATTTAAACCAGAAAGCTTTGGCCCTGCAAATGGCAAACTCAGTTACAATACAAAAATAAAAACAGTTGAACATAGTATCTGCATTTTGTCTCACCATTCTGTAAATGTATGCATAAAGTAATGAGTAATGTGCTGGTGAAATTTAGACTTTGAAATGGCTGTAACAAGAATTCTCCTATAGAAGCTGAACTGGTAAAGGGTTGGAAATTACGTGCTGTCCAAAGGCCAAACTTGGCTCTTTGGCTGGGAACTGCCAAGGCAAAGTGGACAATTTGGAATATGGAGAAAGGTATCTTGGGGTTCTGCGTCAGACCTAGTGCTATGAGGAAGGGTGCTGGAAGAGTATCCTGCTGCCAGTGCAGCCTTATTTCAGTTCTCTGAGCTGTGCTACACATGCACTGGTAGCTTAAAGAGCATAGCTAACTAATAACTTTATTTGCTGGAATGTTTGCCTTAAGAAAGTGATTTTACCTTTCTTCACACAAACCTTTTTAACTGTATGTCAGCCAAAAGCAGATGAAACCTGAACTGTTTAGAAAAATCTGCCCTTGAATGTTCAGCCTCCCAGCAACACAGCCATGCATATTCACTCTTACATGGCTGTTAGCTCTGCCACGTATCCTGAGGCAGGACTTTGAGAAACAGAGGAAAATACATGTATTTTCCAAACAGACTGATAAGCCTCCACATTAAAGCTGTCAAGTGGATTTTCAGGGTTGCAAATAAAAATCTGTGTGTTTCAGAAACGTTCTTTAGAAACTCTACTTCTTATTACTTGATACTACCTTTCAATTGAGGTTTTTTTTACTCTGTCTTTATAGAATTAACTCTGTCTTTATTCTATTCCTGGCAGTTGCCTCACTTTTTTCTCAACTGTTGATTTTACGACATAATAAATAATACAAACTATGCATGTTTCATAGATTTATGCAGTATGTTTGAAAGGAATTGTTGCCTCTATTTAAATATTTAAATATAGATACTTGATGTTCCTATCAATAAAGATCTCATATTGCAAAACATATGACACAATAATTTGAGAATTGGTTTTCTTTCTGATGGCCTGTTCAGTAGCCTGTTGCTTCATTTAGTGCCCCTGAGGAGCCGAGTTTGGATCTGAGCATTTTAAAAAGCATATTCTGAAAATGAAAACCAGCATAAAAATGTGAAATTGGCTTTTCTGGAAGCACACATACCATTGTTTTAAGATTATTTTGCCAATACTAGCAGCGCTGCTCAAGAATTTTCTTTGGATCTCTCTGAGGCTATCCATTTTATCCTTTAATATTGGTCTAGAGGATGGAATAAGCTTGAGATTTAGATTGAAATCCTAAATATGCATGCAAATGTTTCAGTAGTGTATCAGTATTCTTCCATAGACTGAGGAATATTTTTTGTTATCTAAATGTTGTTGTAAATATCAAATCTGTCTTATTTCTTCAAGGACTCAAAAAAAAAGGGATTTCAGAACTTGGCATGAAATATTTCAAAAATGCATGAGACAAAATAACGATACACACTATCTGATGTTGCAGTAGATACTGGTTTCTTTGTTAACTGCAGCTTTACCTGAAAGTGAATTATGGACAGTAATATTTACCTGATAGATCTGACCCCTACAGTCCCAGAACTGAATCTTTTGCCTATTATCAGTGACACAGATTGTGCCATGAACCATGTGGTTCTTCACATTTTAAAATTTCTATAGGTTTTAGTGTCTTCCACAAGAGTTTTGGTGTTGTCTGAACATGATAGTATGAAAATACTTCTTACTTCGAAGTTTTAGACTTTGGCAGGATCTGCATTCATACATTTCACCAACTTTATCCTCTAAATCAGTAAATGCAGAAGCTAAGTAGCAGTGATTGCTGTCTGTGCTATACCAATCTCCCTCAATTGTATTTCTTCCTCTTCTGAACAGAGTATGTATTTTGTAAGGAGCCTTAATGGAGTGCCATTGCATTCTTCTACATATCTATGCTTGATGTCTTGGTTTTACCATTATGCTGCGATTGAAATTTAGCAGCAGAGCCAGAGGCAGGTGTTCTGCTTCTACTATCAGTGGAAGAAAGTCTTTGTTACCTCTCCCCAGCATGCACCAGCTCAATGTTGCCTCAGTAAAGCTCTTGGAACTATTTGAATTTCAGAGGTATTTCCTAGGTATATTGTTACATTATTGATGTCATACATTCTGAAAGAGTTTATAGTTGTTGTTCTTCTACAGATGAGCCATAGTGGGATTCCAGTGATTTACTAAGATGTTAGACCTTTTGGGATTCAGATACCTTTTCAAGAATGCTATTAGAGTGCATGTAGAATTTTTCTTAGACTTTCTGGTGTAAAGTTCTGCTTTACAGTCAACTGAGAGGAACATTTCTGTTCCAAAATTCAGGCTTCTGTATCTGAAAGTCTGATGCTTGTAATTCCCTTAACAAGAATCATATCTACAAATCATATCCTGTTGTAAAGACTTCTGTATGCGGTTTGCTCAGAGGTCAAACTCATTTCTTAAAAGAAAGTGTGTGTGTGTCTTAGAGCAGACCCCAGTATACAGTTCTTTGGCAGAGAGATTTAAACTCTTGTGGTTATGACATAAGTGCATGTTTCAAAAGATGGAGAGGAACAGATGAGAACTATGAAGAAATCTTGCAGAATTAATCCCTTCATTGATTTGCCTACTTTTTCTTTTATACATATTGAGCACTTTTCCCCTTTGAAGTAATGCAACTGACCCTAACTCATGCCAGTAGATATTTTACATTGGACAGCTACTGCAGAGATAACACATATGGAATTAGGTTTCTTAAAGAACTATTGCTCCAATCATTTCTTTCTCATTGAAGTCTAAGTTGGTTTGGCACAGCTTGGTTATTTGTAGCAGGGGGGCCACAAAGGTGGCTTCTGTGAGAAACTGCTGGAAGCTTCCCCATGTCTGGCAGAGCCAATCCCTGGTGGCTCTGAAGATGGACATGCTGCTGGCTAAAGCTGGGCCAATTAGAGATGTTGGTACCACATCTGTGATAATATATTTAAGAAGAAAATCAAAACAAAGGGGGGCACACACAGTTTTTCTTATAGTCAGAGAAGAGGAGGAGGTGAGAACATGAGAGGGAAAGCAACATGGAGACACCAAGGTCAGTGGAGAAGGAGAGGGAGGAGGTGCTCCAGGCACTGGAGCCAAGATTTTTCGACAGGCTGTAGTGAGACCATGGTGAAGCAGCTATGCCCCTGCAGCCCATGGGGATCCCTTCCACAGCCCATGGGGGAGGTGCCCACACCAGAGTGGTTGGATGCCTGGAGGAGGCAGTGATCCAGTGGGAAGCCCAGTGGAGAGAGAGTGCCCTGCTTCCAGCCTGGAGCAGCCTGTCCTTGGAGGATTGCACCCCATGGAAAGAGAGACCCTCAGCACAGCAGTTTGGGATGAATGCCTGTGGGAGGGACTCACATTGCAGCAGGTGCAGTTTGGCTGCTGCTTGTGAGAGTGGACCCACGCTGGAGAAGTTCATGGAGAACTGCCTCCTGTGGGAGGGACCCCAGGGTCTCACAGGGGAAGGATTCATCTCTCAGAGCAGCAGAAGAAAACCTTGCATGGACAAACTGACCAAAACTCCCATGCCCTGTCTCTCTGCACTGTCAATGGGAAGGAGTGAGGGGTTGGGGGGGGGAAAGGGTGTTTTATGGGCTTTTTTTACTTCTCATTATTCTCCTCTGACTCTGTTAGTAGTAAATTCACTTTGCAACTTTGAGGCTGTTTTGCCCTTGAAGTGTTTTCTCCTGGTCCTTATCTCAACTCAGTTCAATTTTTTTTTTTCTCTCCTCTGCCCAGCTGTGGTAGGGAAGGGTGAGCAAGCAGCTTTTGTGGGTGCCTGGCATTGGGCCAGTCAAACCACGATATGTATTTATTATTATGATGACCTTACAACATGTGTAATAGTACATTAGACAGGATACTCAAATAAAAATCTAAAATGAAAAATATTTACAAAATAATCAGAAAACATTAACATTGACATTTGCCTTTAATTGTGCAGTCTACAGAAGGTATAATACAAGATCATGCATTTAATTCTCTAGTTTGATTAAAAGTAAATGCATGTGCTTATTCATAGTTTAGGTGGTTCCAATTAGCTCTTGATGTCCTTCAATTCAGTGAAGCAAATGGAATGGGGTAGACTTGAGTTCCAATCTTCATTGCTCATTTCATGTTGATCTGTGGGTTTTCTGCAATCCTGGGTTAACGATGCTCTTAGATATTATTTTACATAGTAGGGCTATACAATTTTAAATTTTATCTTTTTAGAATTGATTGCTTGTTCATATTATACAGTGTTACCACTATTAAAAGTCTCTAAAATTGTAAAGCTTAATTTATTAGTCTTCATTCAAAGTACTTGAGAAATTAATTAATGAATGCTGTTCAGAAAGGATTTTAAATGTCATTCAGCTCTGCTAAAACTGAGTCCGATTCCAGCTTCCAAGTAATTTCTTTTTCTGTTGCCTATAACTTTTTTTGTGATCCTAACAGCCAAGGGGGAATGCAGAGGAGATAGGATCTTGCCAAATTTCTTTTGGCGGTTTTAAACGTAATTTGGTTCAGAACGTGTTTGGAATTGCATTTCGGGTTTTTTTTAAGGCATAATATCTGCACTAATACAATTTCAGAAGTGTTGAAATTACTTTCTTACTGTGTAGCAATCACTTCCAGCAGCTGGTGAGAAAAATAACCTAAAGAGTTTCTTTCCTCTCTGTTCTTTCTTTTCACAGTTACACTAGTTGAAACCTTTTGCTAACTCAGCTGACACACTGGCATTTTCAAAGACATTGTGGGAATGTCATCCACTTGCAGAACAATGTGAATAGCTTCAGAGTATGACCTGTTGTGTGCACAGGGGAATGTGTCACTCTTGAAACATAGCTACCTTAGGGAGGCAGCTTGGCAGGAGTTACAATGGCCAATGATGCTACAAAATTTACAATAGCAAATTAAGAATATTATACGTGATAGAAACAGGAGGGTTATTTAGATAGACATAATATACTGTAGTTACTGAAGTATAAGTGACTGTGGAAGAAAGGCCCAGATTTTTCTCAAGCTGTGTCTGCTAGATACCATACGTTGTATTTAAAGGAGACAGAATCATGGTAAACAATCGTAGGCAGCTCCCTGCAGAAGGTGAGGTTGTGTGGGAGACAAGGAGACAAAAAATGACCAGATAGTCTTTCTGATTTGGAGATTGGGGGATGTGAGAGGAGTGAAGGAAGCTGCTCCACACCATTAGAATGACTTGCTGCTCTTTTGGTCACCTGGGCTTACTGGTAGTTGCAAGAAGCTAAAGGCAGCCCTAAACCCTGCAATCTAACACTGCTGTAGTCATCTTTGCTCTTATCTGGAAGACCTTCACTTCTCAAAGGAATTAATAATCAAGACTTAGAAGTAAACACTTTTTTTTTTTTTTTTTTTTTTTTAAGAATGTGGTCCTAGCTGAAAGGTGGTGCATTCACGAACAGAGGACTTCTAGTCTCAGCATGAATCATGAGCTCGCTGCTGTCACTGAGGAAGAGGGCCATAATTTCCTGGCTTGCCAAGTCCATTCCTCTACAGTTCTCAGCAACTATATCTTACAATTCTATTTTAAAAAACTCATTCTCCCAGCTGAGCCCAAAAGGCTGAAAACTATCTAACTTCTTCTTGCATATATTTAGGGCAATTTGCAAAACCAGAGTTTGCTAGTATTTAGTATAACCCACTCTGTGACCCTCCTTAGAGAAGTAAATGTGGTGAGATCTTAGCCTGGAGTCATAATAGTAGTTTCCCTCTTCCTGGTTTCATTTGGTCTCCTGGAGAGAAGTAATAGTCTCCCATGTGACAGAGGGAGGAGGAGATGTTCACCTTAAGGACATGCATTGAAAATAAATCTGAAACACATTTCCTTGCGCATAACCCAGCTCCTTACCTTGAAATTGCCCTTTATATTTTAGAGTGGCTGCAGAAAGTCTGTGAGCAAGTCTTGGGCTACTAAGACTATAAGATGGCTTAAACTGTTCTTGAGATTCGTTTCAGTAGAAGTTGCAGGAAATATAGGTTTAATTCTTTTATTCAAACTCAGTAGATGGTTTGGGACAATTAATTTCCAATTGTTTCCCAGTAGAGCAGATTTACTTGTATATTAATGAGGCACAGGTGTTAGGCCCCTGGTGCCTGCATGCCTGGGAGGCATATTTAGGTTGTTTATCTAGTCAGCCATAGGTACTGCAAGGTACTCAAGCTTGCCTTTAACAGTTTATACAGTAAAGCTTTTTAATTTTTTGATGTTTTTTTAAATTTGCTAGCACCTGTTAAAATTTTAAAACTGATCATGTAGAAAGAATTAGGAGTGATTTCAATAGTAAATAGCACTAAATGTTAAAGAAAGTCATCTTCTATGATGCTTAACTGCCCAGCTTGACATTAAGAAGAAAAGAAGGTTCATTTAAGCAAATACGTCATGTGAAGAGCTAATACAGTCAACAGTGTACTTTTCTGTTGCTTATTTTTGGAATAGGTACTTCTTTGTCTACAGCTGAAACATGAATGTGCTTATATTAATATTCATTTTTCTTGTTTATTCACTGAACTGCAGTACCAACATTTTAGAGGAAATGGAATAGCCTCCATAGACATTATGAATTTCAGTAGCTGGCATAATTATAGCGATCTACATATTCATTAAATCCAAAGAAGAAATGTGTCCAAAAAAACAGCCATGCGTTTAGAAGTGGTACACAACTAAATATATACATTTTAAAAAGTTGCTTTCCTCTGCTTATCCAAAATTGTGTAGTGTCATATAGTTCTTAAATCAGCTAAGGCTCTTTTTTTTGTTGTTTAAATGTTCATTCCTTTTGCTTTTGCAGTAAAGAATGGGAAGAACTATTTGTAAACAACAATTACTTGGCAACTATACGGCTGAAGGGGATTAATGGGCAGCTGAGAAGCAGCAGGTTCCGTAGTGTTTGCTGGAAGGTAAGAAGAGAAAATATTTATTTACAGTTTGTGGTTGCAATATATCAACACATTACCTGATGCGCTGGAAGATTATTGATGCAAAGAATCATGAATTTTCCAAGAGACTTCATCCCAATGTTTTCCTACCCATTTTTATAATTCATAGGACATTTGCTAACCACATCGGGTTGCTTTAAAGCTGAATTGCAGGTAATAGCAAAAGAATCTTAGGAAAGTGTATCTTTGTGCTGGTGATATGTTTAGAATTGAGTGCCTTACAGCCATCTCTCCTCTCAGTGTCTGTGCAGGGAAGTCATGCACTGGAAATAGATAGGAAGTTAGTCTAAAAAATTAGGTTTTGTGGAATTTGGGACTTTTTTAAAATCAGTCTAATGCTTCTGCTAGGTGGTTTTCCCAGTGAAATGAGAAAATGAAGACCAATCCCTCTTGTAAGGACTAGATGGAGAGGAAAGCAAGGTCTTTCAAAGGCACAACAGTTTCTTGGGAGTTTTTTGGGTTTTGTTTTTAAAGTAGCAGGGGAAGGAAGAGAGAAAGAAAAAAAGGTAATACTGGGTTGCTCTATAAAGTCCAAACAAATTTTGTTGCAATGGCATCAAGTCTTCTGTTCTGCACTAACTCTGATAGTAGAATTTTTTTTTTCTAGTAGAGTTACTGTGTGTTAATGCTAATCATTTAAATTACCTCACTTGGAATTTCTCAACCATCACTTTGGCACAGAAAACTATAAAAAGAAATTTTAAATACTCCTTTTATATAAATTAAAAAAGGTTTGAAATTTGAAATGTATGTAGCATTGAATTAGCTTCAAGTTAATGAAAATATTTTATGCAGCAAGCTGATGAATATATGCCACCTGCATTGTTTTACTGGTTTGCTTTTTTTAAGTCTCTAAAGTAGGAGGCCATAACTCAAAGCCCTGAACTAACACAAACATCAAATGCTTCCCTGTCTACTAATTAAATCAAGGAGTGGTTTTATTTTAGAAATAAGGCTTTATTTGTTTATCCCAATATGCATTAGGGCAAGTTCAGAAATTTTAAAGGTTTTTTTAGTAATTTAGGAATGATTTTTGTTTGTCAGTACTTCTGTTTGTCAGTATTACTGTTTCTTAACACTTTACAATGTGCAAATAAAAACACTGAAAAAGCAAGAAAATACTGAGGTTTTTACTTGCTTCAAATGCAATTAAATAGTATTTTGCACTGCATGTTTCTTTTTAACCCTTTTTAAAGAGACTTGAAAAAACTGAGATGTAGGCAATATCAAGGATTTTCTGCAAAACTGACTCTCTTAGCTGTCTTGCAGAATTCTAGAGCATGTTTCATTTCTTATATTGAGTATATCCCTCAGTGCTTAATTCCTGCTCTGCATTTGTGGTTCGTTTTAAGCACGTTGCATTAGGTCATCAGTGTTACATAAATAGCTTTGAGTTTTGTATATTTCTTTTCACATCTTTCCATTTTGTTTCTGCCTTGGAAGTCACCATCAGCTTTACTGAAGCTGTAACAGTTTACAAAGCTTGAGTTCATGGCTTCAGTTGACTTTAATGCTTAATTTTTCACTGTAGAACTGCTGTTGTTTCTATCTACTTATTTATGGACTGGAAAACCCTAAAACCAGAAATATATTATAGCTCTTTGCTTTCTCTTTCTTTCTGGCGTGGTTTATGCTGTCTGGTAGGATTAAATGAAAAGCTATGTAAAACTGAAGAAACTTAATGAATTTATTTTATTTTGCTAATAGTTATTTCTGGACGTTCTACCACAAGATAGAAGTCAATGGATTAAAACCACTTCAGACTTAAGAACTTCTTACAATAAGATCAAAGAAATTGTAAGTTGGTACAAAATCGGTTCTCATACTTTGGCGTAAATATTAACATTTATAGCATAACAGGAGAGGATTATAATTTTTTTCCTGTTTTTACCTAGCACATTACAAACCCTCGGAAAGCAGGACAGCAAGATCTGATAATCAACAACCCACTCTCTCAGGACGAGGGGGTAAGTTAACCCAACACATGCTACTAAAATTCTCATCTTCTTCATACAAGTGAGTTCTTGCTGAAGTAGGCAAAATGGCAGGTGCTAAAATCTCCTTCCTAAATGTCCAAACTGACTTATGTTAACAATTGTTCCACAGGTTCTGCTGAACAACTGGAAATTTTCATTTCCAGGCAGATATTCAGATTTTTAGGGCTTAACTCAGGGAAGGCTGTAGTAAACAAAAAATCAGTGCTGGACTATAATTAACTGATTTGCTTTTAAGGAGTGTTTAAACAGTCAATATGAAATAAATGCTGTTAACAGAACACTGAAGTACCCTGTGTGGAAGATTGTTCAGCTTTGAATGGTTTTTTTACTGCATTTTTTGTTATACCTGAAAAGCTTTGAAGTAACACATATCTTTAAGCTTTTCTATTAGTTACGTTACCATTGTTACTATCAAATTTCTTTTTTATCAACTTTTAAAAATAATTTAATGCAATGAAAATAATTTGTTTGGCTGCTATCTCTGGTGATATTACTCCTGTTTTGTCTGCAAACAGAAGCCCATACTTCATCTATAGAGTGGTACTGTGCTCCTTATTTAATTTAGAAGGAGAGAGCTCTGCAGCTGTTGTGACTGTGTGCATCATCAAACTATTCTTGCATCCATCTGGACAGAAAGTTGTGTCAAATGTAAAAGATTTCAAGCGTTTCTGCTGTAGTTTGTGACTATACACAGTGGCTCAGCTTGCTTTCTGCCTGTGGTGTCTTTCGGATATAGAAAGCAAAGGTTAACATGTCAGAATATGTTGCAGGGGATTAATCTATAAAGCAAAGCCACTGACCAAATCAGGCATAGGACTGAAGAACAAAGTGTCTTTGAGCCTCTGCTGTGACTTAATGTTACACCCATTTAGTGTCCTGATTTTTCCTTCCTTTTTGCAAGGCAGGTTCTGTTTGCTTCCTCTGTTGTGATGGGGCAGGGTGGGAGCAGGGACAGGAGAGTTCCAAAATGTGGTCTAGCTGCATGAAAACCGTTGTGAGTTAAAAAGGTACTCACTGTATATAAGGCATTATCAAAGATACAAATATTTTTGAAGTTTAGGGGTTTTTCCAAGTTGTAAAACAAGTATAACAACTAATTAATATGGGGTTTTGTTATTTTACTTCCCTCCTCATAGATAGCATTAGTTTACTTTCTCCTTTTTTTTCTGTGGAGCATAAGCCACCGTGGCAAAGAATTGTTTACAGGGAGGCAAGAAACTGTGGAAGTATTGTACAGACTCTGTACTGTATTTCATTCACTGGTGCTGCTGCTATCTGAGAACTTACCTAAACTGCATGCAGGCTGCTGTAAATTTTGTTCCATCTGTATTTTGATCAATCTACCATCCCTTTACAATAAAGAATACAGTTTCCAATAATTTTTCTGGATCATACAATTAACAGTACTTTCTGACTTCTTTCTGGTTAGCTTTTAGAACATATTTATAAGCAAGGCATGGAAACAAAAGAGAGAGGATGAAAATGGTCATAAGTATAGCTACAGAAGAAGCTAAACCTACTTCAGATTCTTTTATTTAATATCTTTTATTTTGATTGTGAGCTTTAAGTACTCTTCCTTTTCCTATCATAATTTTTATAGAATGGCCAGTGTTGGCTTCCAGAGTGAATTATAATGATGTTGTTTTTGTAATAGGTATTTGATTATCATAAACGTCTTATATGATTTTGTCTCCACTAAACCAAACTAGCTTATTCCCAGTTTCTTATTATGGATAGTGCAGCAGCTTCCAATTAAAGTTCATACCTTCATAGAAGTATAGTACAGTCCAGTGATACAGACCTTTTTTCCTTGTGTGAACAACTGAATTTTTTTCAGTTGAGTTGCTGGTTCTGATAATTTTGACTTTATTCTGCCATTCTAAATATTCTTCCTGGAACCCAAACAAGTAACTCACAAACCTGCAGCCATCCAGTGAGGAAATGCTGTGAGCCTAGAACAAGGACACACAGGAATTTGAATGTTTTTATTTCTGATCTGAACTGACTTTCTCAGATATGTTGTGCTGGTCACCAACATTCTTTATCTCCCAAAACATATTGATATACCTGTCTACCAGGAATGTTGAGGATTAATTAGTTAATATTTGTACAGTACTTTGCTGATGTAGTTTATAAGCCTTAAGTATTAGTAGAAGTCTTGGTTTCATACAATTATTTTTCCTTATTTCAGAGTCTTTGGAATAAATTTTTCCAGGATAAAGAGCTTCGAGCAATGATTGAACAAGATGTGACTAGAACGTATGTAGATCTTTATGAGAAATTTCTATATATAAATTTATATTCTACATTTTTATGTGGTATATATTATATTGTGTTTTCTTGACTTTGGTTACTGTAAATGTCAGGCTTGTTGAACATGAATGTGTGGAAACATACATTAAATGTATAAAACTACAACTTACATGGAGTTAAAAATGAGACAATCTAGCTGAACATTAAATCCTGGAGATTTATTGGTATCATTGAAGAAAAGCTCTTCTAAATTAAGATATTAGGAGGTGTACTACTTGTGAAATTTAAAGTAGTTTTCTGTATGAAGCAAAGAGAAACTGAAAGGTCTTTTAACTAAATTATGATCATAATGAAAGACCAAACAGATTACTTTCCTAATTCTCAACACTTAATACAATCAATAATAAAAAGCAGTTTGTAATTAGTAAGAGAAATGTCACTCATGTATAGAAGTTGAGAGGTTCTGTTTTTATTTATCACTATTCTAGTTTTATTTGTCATATATGCCTTTTAAAATTTGTCCTGATATTACCATGATTATGTTTTCATCCTCTTGGCCCTTAGGTCATTCCTGTTTAGAAGTTGTTTGAGTTAAAGCACTCAGTTCCTGAAAATATTTCTTTTCAGAGTGCAAGCATTGAGTAATGTGTAAATGTAATTAAATTCAATTACTGGTTTGCTACCATGTGAAATTTTTACTGTATTGCAAATATTTTTCCTTATAACTTGAAAAAAGTGATGATAGTCATAGATTTTACAAATCCCGAGCTTACACATTTTCATTTACAGGAATCAAGTCATGCAGAAGAAATCATTGCAGTCTGGTTTTCGAATATTTTACATGTCCGTCCCTAGACCCATTCTTGAATGTATTTTGCCATGAGATGTATAATTAAAATCTGAGTATACTTTCATGTGCATTCTCACAACAGATGGTATTTTTTGTTTGTTAAAGGAAACAGTTCAGGATGTTCTAAGATTAAAATATATATGTATCTAAACTATAATTGGAGAATGAAAAGTTTTATGGAGGTTATGGTGGATGTAAGACTATTATTTAAATATATATACATACACACACAAATTCCAGGCTCTCACTGTGGCAAATGGCAGAGTAGTATTCACTAATATCAGTAATAGTGACTAAAGAAATTTTTATTTATGGATTTATACAAAATAATATCTGTTTGAAATATTAGTAGTATATATTGTGTCATCAATAGAAAAATAAGCAATGAAGAAGCACCTTTCATCAGTGACATGAATGTATTTGATAAGCTACATGCATTTTATATGTACACTTATTGTTTGTCTAATCATAAAACATAGTATGCATTTATACATATACTTATGTATCTATTTGTAAACTACTATTATTTTAAGAAGCAGGAAGTTCATCATTCTGTGACTTTAGAATGTAAATACCCTTCTTTTCATTTACATTCTTCAAATAAATCCCTGGAGTTAGAATTTTAAGTTTAAAATTCATCATTAATTTACAATGCTTTTTATTAAAGGTAAAAATAATTATTATATTCAATTTTCATAATCACTACTTTCTAGCTGCTGTTTCTTATTTAATGAATATTTTTATATTCTTTGTCATCTAGTTCAGTCCTCCATCATCCCACAGCAGCAACTATATAATGCTGTAGAGAGTGATGCTAACTGCACGCAGAGTAGCAAACCAGAATTTCAGCTATCAAAGCAGTAAAAAAATTGCAATGCTTTTGTTAGAATTCCCTAAAGGGTAGTAACAATAAACCGGAAAAGTGGCTAGAATTAGGTTCCTAAAATTGATATTGGTTTAAATTGGTTTAAACTTCAGGATTTTGCTGTCTAAAAGCAACTGGAATAGTTTGTTTGTGTGTGAGTGTTTATTCCTATGCATTTTGAGAATCCTTATCTCACCTAATTATTGGGTCTCTGAGTCCTAGATACTCATAGCTGGGTTAATCACACTTTAAAGTCTGTGTACCTGTAGAACTTTAGGACACAAATCATCTCTTCCTAAGGTATAAATATAGTTTTGTCTGATGAATCACACAGTGGAGAGGTACAGTTTCTTCAGTAATTATAGAAGGATTCTAGTACCTAACGAAGTACCAAACCAGTACATAACAAAACTTTAGTTACCTGAAGTCAGATGATAGAAATCCAATCCATAATGTCTACATACCGTTTTTAGCCCATTGTATAAAAATAACAGCTTCCAATATTTACAGGTAGGAAAGGATATTGTTCAATTAGTCCCAGCTCATTACTGATCAGTGGTTTTAATTTTTTTTTTAATATTCTGCATGAATAGAAATCAACAGATTGGCAGATGCAAACTGAGATGCAGGTATCAAAATACCAGGTTACTTGTTGGCATCACAGTGTACATCTAGGATTGCAAATGGCTAGATTTCATTACACTCTTTCTCTCTCCAGTATTTTAAGAATAGTTTCTAAAATGCCTGGGAGGCATTCCTCATAGACAGATTGATTTCTTCTCTTTTGTAGTAATATTTTCATATATCGGTCTACTTAGCTTTTGCTTCAGGAGTAATAATCACGGTTTAGGATGATGGAAGGTCTGTGAAGATGAGTAGTGGTGGGTGCTTGGGTTCCAAACTCTCCATCCTCCCATATAAGAAAAAAATAGTTTTAAAAATTGCCAACATAAAAACAGCAGTGGAAAAGCCATTGCACAGCTACATCCTTCCTGTGGAAGAGATGGTAAGAAACAGCAATCCATTGATTATGACCCCCATTTCTGTCTGCCACCAAATTTTGCGTTTTGCATCCATTCATTTGTTTGCCAGGCTGTTTCTTCAAATTTCTGTGTCAAATTCTGGCTGCTTCTGGTGCAGGCTCCCCTAAATCAGCTAAACTAATATCTTAAATATAATTTAAAATGAGCACCTTGGGTGTATCTGACTCATGCTAGTCTTCACTTTTGGAAAGCTGAGACCTGAATGCACCATTGTTTAATTGTAGGCTTGCGTTAAAACAGTCTAGGAGAATTCCCATGTCCTTAAGCAGGCTTTCTCAGAAATGTAATTAAATGTAATATTCTCGTGTTCATGAAAAGCATTCTTACCTTGCTGATTTGAGGATACTGTATTTCTTAAAACAGAGCTTTAATCATAAAATGACATTTTCCATAAAAATCCATCCTGAACTGATAGTTCCCTCATGATCTCTTCTATTTACATTTACTATAATTAATACTTCAGCCAGCTTATTCCTGAGTTCATTATTATCCTTTTTGTCACAATCTCTGGTATTACTAGATCCTCACAGATACCTCTGTGTATTTTTGAGTTTTCTCTGTTAGTCTTCTCTTCCTAAACTTCATAGGGCAGGCCTGAATAACAGTCCTTCAGAAATAATCTCTTCAAACCCCTAAATTATGTCGATTGCCATCTGCTGTAATGCACTTTTGGTCTCAGCTGTGTCCTTCCTTTACAGTAATGTGATTAGTACAAGTGCATACAAGTTTCCAAATGTTGGTCTACCATTACCTCCACCAGGTGCCAGGAAACCATTGCACCTCTCATCCCAGTGCCTCTCTCAGGGCTTTAGCATCACTGTGTTTAAGCCACAGTGTCTTCTCTCCCCAGGCTCTTGATTCAGCTGCTTCATCCAAGGACTTCAAAGCACTTTTCTAGCCTTAATTAGTTCTGTTTCTGTGCTTGCCTGTCATCACCTCTGTGAGATGACCACAGTGATTAGCATTGTTAGTAGTCTTATCTGAAGTAATTTATTCTGATTTCCTA
The DNA here is from genome assembly GCA_013401135.1 of Cettia cetti. Lineage (NCBI taxonomy): Eukaryota > Metazoa > Chordata > Aves > Passeriformes > Sylviidae > Cettia > Cettia cetti. The sequence continues at coordinate 11,796 of VZUI01036186.1, read as the reverse complement.
TATTGTTTCTCTGTGACAGGCTTTACAATAGCCTTAAATACATCTGGTCTAAAGTTATAGCATTGTAGCTCAGACCTGGGAAGAGATCTTACTTCAAACCTTGTGATTTAATTCTAAATCTGACTATACTAAAACCTTTATTTCAGCACTCTAGCCTAAGGCCTAACGTTGTCATTTTTAAGTATTCTTCTGTTTCTCTTTGTCCAACTTTACCATTTCCTTTCTTTTTAGTATTCTAACTTTTCAGATTTTATTTGTTATTGCTCTTTATAGCTGTGGAGTGAGGTGGTTTGGGCCATTTGCTTTACGTGACATTTTTTGCCATCTAGTTACTTCTTCAGTAGCAATGAAAACACCTTTTTTTGTGCACTTAAATCTAATTTTAAGTATGTCCTGCATAACTATTCTATTTCCTACTTCCAACAGTCAAGGAGCAGGATGCACAGGTGAAGAGTTTCTTCAGAGTAGTTACAGACTGGAAATACTTGCATTTTTTCCTTGTTCTCACGCAAGGTTCACTTCATTCTGATTCACTTAGGATATTTGCCCAGTCTGTAAAACTTACTTGCAATAGCTGTTAAAGACAATGAATTGTCTAATTGAGTTGTATTGCAACAGATACCAGTAAGAGATACTAGATTTTAGGATACTAATTTTCATGTGGGTTATGAGGTATTTAAATAATCTTGTCATTAAATGATAATATTTTTTCAATATTAAAGCCAGTAAAAAAAAAAGTCAAAAAGTCAAAAAATTTAAAGTCAAAAATTGAACCCAGTGTATGTGCATCTTCTGACATACTCTCATACATTCTTCCATTTTTTCTGTTGTATTTCATTCTTGCAGGTGTCCAGCTATAATGAGATTGAAAGGGATTAGTTATTTAAATATAACTGTGATATCATCATACCTGTGTAACAGAGTGATGTATATTAAAGACATGGTTCATAATTTTGGTTGCAAAACAAATGTAACAAGTCATTAGAAGTATTTAACTCAAGCAGCAGAGAGCAGTGGGAAAGCAGACAAGGGAGATGCTCTTACCTAAAACCTCTTCTGGAAGACCAGCAACTGGCATTCTGTGCACTCTATTGTTTACTTTTGCTGTATTGCTTCATTTTCAGCTTTCCTGAGATGCAGTATTTCCAGCAAGAAAATGTAAGGAAAATTCTTACAGATGTTCTGTTCTGCTATGCCAGAGAAAATGAGCAGTTGCTTTATAAACAGGTAATGAAAATACTGTACAGGTGGCATTCATTGACTCAACATTTTCTATATGGTTTGACAATAATGTAACTCTGTTGTATCTGAAGTTGTATCATAATGATGAAGTAATCAAAGAGCTGCTTGTCAGCTGGTTGGTAAGTAAGCTCATTGAATAACATATGCTTTTTCCTCATAACACAGTACCTTAAGTTGTTTTCTTTAAGGTTGCTAAGTTTTCTAACTTTGAATTTCTTTATAGTAATCTTTGTTTTTTTCTTTCTCAACCAATGACAAAGACTGGCTTTCTCTGCTTAGGTAATGAAAGTATACAGCAGGGTTTAAAATGGCACTGAATAAACAAAAAGCATAGTGACTTCTGAAATTTAGAAAAGGTTTACAATTTTAAGTTTTATGTAATATTTTATGTTCTTCCCCAAAGGACTAAAGCCATGCAGTATGTTAGCAAAAAGATCTTTATCTAACCTTGTAGCATCCAAGTACAATGCAGCTGACAAAATCCTCTTGAGTGAAGGATAAGGGTGCTACAAAATACCACTTTTACAGAGTTACTTGAAGGAGAGTCTGCTCAAACTATTTTTGATAAAATGGTAAAGAAAGTCCAAGCTGCAATAAGTCTGCATCCACAGAGTTAGTAAATTAATTAATTCAGCATTTGTTGTTAAGGTTTTGAAGTAACTATAAACACAATATTGTATTCATGTAGCAAGACAAATATGCAGAGTATCAACCAAAGTATATTTGTATTTGTTTCTTCACACAAATATCTGTAGGCTGGGTAGAGACTGACAAACTGAGGGATACTCTGTGTGTGCATGGACAAAGGATAAACTGTAGAGGAGCCAACTTTAGGTAGATAAAAAATTTGTTATGGCAAAAATACATTCAGTATTCAGAGATTCAGTAAATGTGCAGATTTTTATAAAGCAATCTATGCTTTCAGGCATGGTCTATGACCACCCTGTCTTCAAGCCAGGGAATAGGATTGTTTCATGGAAACAAAGGACATATGAGTTGAAGAACATTTACTTCTGAAGAATTTCTTAGAGGTTATATAAAAAATTGACTGTATGGTCATCAAACATATGAAACATCTATCAACTGGTTATTTCTCATGTTTGACAGACAGTGAGCAAGGAACAGTCTTGCATAAGAACAATAAAACTGAGATCTAGGAGGGTACTTCGAAGGGTGCTGCTAAAAAAAAATACTTAGCAGTATTCAGCCTCCTCTTTCTAGTGAATATAGGCCAGAGTTCTGATGATGGGAAAATGGAAGAACACATTCCAGCTAATTTAGTCTATCATTTATTGAACAAGAAGTATTATTTTACTCTTTGATATGACTTAAAAGGTCTTAATTAGCCTCTGCTCACATTTAAAATCCTCTTGATTCCTTACCAAGAAATAATACCTTTCTATATAGGGATGGAATATTTAGCCAGATCAATTTTTTTTAAAAAAGCACTGCGTTTCATCACAAGCTGTTAAAGCTATTATTTTCTACTAGGTGACACCCCGTTTAACATAGACCATATTGTTAATAGTTATGGGATTTTATTGAATTAATGAGACTGTTATCATGTAGTAGAATGTCTTGCTGAGTTAATTGAAACTGCAGAGATTATATAAATGGTATTAATGAACTTTGACTGCCTGATGCCTCAGCTTTAATAAAGACTGCTTGGTGGGCTAAATGAACATAGGCAGATAAAAGAACAGGTTCAATTTTGTGAGCCTACAGGCTGTTGACAAAGAAAAGTTCTTTACCTCTGTTTTCAACTAGTGTGCATTGGTAGTATGGTAGTTCCAGGAAGGGATTGCTACAGGATGAAGAGGAGAGGAAGTGCAGAAAATTAAATGAATTTGGATCATGAAAAACTGTTGATTTAAGCTCTCAAAGCGTGTTCAGTTTATCACCTATGTCTTGCAGTGCTGTGCCAAGTCCACAAAATAGTAAATTATTGTGGTTTTCCTCTCTTGTTTTGGACATGTGTTACTTTTATTAGGAGCTTTGCTTTTTTCTTACCTCATTTTAAAGGGGTGGGTTTGTTTGGTTGGAGTTCTTAAAAGCATAATGCTCCTTTTAGTTTATTAGTAAGATCCTCCTGTTTTATCCTCATGCTTCTCTTTTGCTAGATAACATTTTTTCATGTCCATCATTATCCTGCTCTGAATTAGCTGAAAGTCTATAGTCAACAGGATATGTTTTTTCCTTCTTTTACTAAATACCTAGCTAGTAGTCAGTCTCCCTGATGTAGTCCCACTTCTTGTAATAATAATAATAATTTCCACTACAGCAAAACCTAGCATATTTTTGAGAAAATAATGAAGGTTACCATTAATTCATCAGTAGCAGATCATCTCTAAGTTGTCTCCACAGTGACCTGAATACAAAGCCCAGATTAAGGGGCTTGTCTTCCTATGCAGTTTCCATCATGGGGACTGGTCCCATTGTCGTCCATGAGAATTCCTCTGTCTCATTTGTATGACGTAAAAAAGATACAGTTGCCATTAGAACTATAAAACTTGGCCAGTGAATGAAGATTGATACATCTGTCTGTCAAATCTGTCCCTACCCAATATTATCTTCCAAAATATTTGGAAAAAGTTATAGTTCCTTGACAATTTGCATACTTACAACATTCTATTGAAACTATTACATAGCATCAGCTTGTAGTAGTACAAGAAGCAATCAATATTGTTTGTTTAAGGTGCATATATGCATGCAAGTTGTCTTTGTTGTAGGGCTTCTGTGTTTTTTGGCCAGTGTGAAGGAACATTTTATTTGATGAGGAAGAATTTTTTTCTATCAGTAGTCTAATGGAGTAGAATGTTGTGGAGCTGTATTACAGATTTTAAAGGCAGAATCTTCCCTGGGATCACTGAATTTTTAAATAGCAGCTGTAAATATAAAATCTAAAGAGAATAGTGTATTGTACTTAAGAATATGTAAAATCTACCCTTAGAGTTCTTCTGTAAGGCTGGTGACAAAATTCCGGTCCTAGTTACACTGAAGGGAAATAGTGAAAATTAAGCTAAATTACTAGGCTAACTGTTGTTTGCTCATTATTTGATTGCCCTTAGAGAAGTCAATATAATTTTGAAATGCATTGATTCATTTGTCATTGTAAAAATGCTATAATTCTGGTTTTCTTTCTAAACCATAGACTGTATTATGAAATCAATATTTTGTTGTAGCTGGGAATTGTCATAAAATTATCTAAGCTCTGTCAACTTATTTATTAACACTAAAGAGTTTTAGTAAACTGTAGCATTGAAAAAATATGTGTATGCATATTACACTGGTAGCTTTTCTTGCCAAGCTAAAAATCTCTAAACATTTGAAGTACTCTTGTAACTGAAAGATCAGAGGTATCTTTTTGAAATCCTGATATTTCATCATCTGTTTGTTTTGGTTTTGTTATATGTGGGCAGCCACATTATGATTCTATTTTATTATAGAGTTGATATATTATTATGTTAGAAGAATGTGTGATGTGCTTTTATCTTTTATAACTAATTCTTATTTTATGTCCTCTTTCTTTTCTTCTGCTTATATGTTTACAGCTTAGGTGGTAGTTTTTTTTATAGTCAAGTTTTTGGCATTTCCATTTCTCCTATTTCATGTTTAGTATATCAGGGCGAATAAAAGATTAGATGTGGAACTGTTAATTAAGCAAGATCTGTATGTGTGAAAGTACAACCCTGGTTATTTAAATCTTTTTGCCACTTATATATTGTCTAATCCTGGACCTTTCTCCTTTGATATGACCATAAAATTTTAAGAAATCTAAACTTGACAATTTGTAATCTAACCCATTTGTTGTGTTTTACATTATCTTCTGAGATCAAATGGCTACATTTGGTTTATTTTGGTTTTTCCTAACTGAATTTCTCTTTAGGCTTTATCTTTTAAAGTAGTCTATAAAGGTTCAGAAATAGGAAGGGAAAGAAAACATCTGAACTTCAGCCCTGCCATTGAGGCTCTAACAGTCATCTCAGTCCTGAAGAAATTAAAATTTAATTTCCTAGGATTTCAGTTGATGGCATACAGAGAGATCATCAAAACTATTGTCAAAATCGTCAAAAACTCAAAATAGTTAATGACATAGAGAGGGTTTCCACATCTACCTCTCAGGTCAGTTTGGACCACTTAAGGAAAACCCCCCCTTTTTCCCAATAAAAGTTCAAGGGTTTTGGTAGTTAATGGGTCTGTTCAGTACCTATGAAGCTGATAAGCTAACTTGCTGGTGTTGAACTTCCTCAGATGCTGTATGGAATATCAACTGATATACCAGCATAGCAGCAAGGTAGCTCACAAGTGTGTAACACTTCCAGTGTTCATGTCTGTCCATCACTGAGGAGGCTGGAAAAGCAATTGCAGAGGTTTCCTGGCTTGGAGCTGCAACCACTAAAAAGAGAACAGCTCAGGGGACCCATTAGCTGTCATCTGACTCCTGACAGCAACCTGAAATGTTGATGTGCTTGAAGGACCAGCACCAGCGCCCCTAATGCAGCAGGATAGATGAGATAGTCTTCCTGGAACCCTGTCTGCCCAGAGCACTCCCCAGAGTTGAAACTGAGGCTCCACTTGATGAAATAGTTGTACCCTTGAAATGGGGCACTCCTGGCAGCAGGTTCTTTTTCCTACAGCAGGGCAAGAACTCCATCCTGAGCGAGGCCCAGGCAGGGGTAGCCTAGGCACTTGGTGTCAAGCCCCTGCTGAAACTGGTCTTTTTGGCCAGAGGTCAGGAATTCCATCCCCTTAGAGTGATCTTTATGTCCAGAGGCAGACAGACAGGTCTCAGTCCTTCATCACCAAAGGTCTTCCCTCCCTTCTTTTGTATGGCTGACCCCTGCTCCAGCTTAGGGCTTTCATAGCTCCTACCTGCTGTCCTAGTCCCAACACTGGGATCCCAAGTCTCTTGTGTGGCCCAGCTGTGCTTCTAATGCCCAAGTCCTCAACTGCCCACCCATGGTTTTTTTTGTTCTGATTCCTCTTATTTGTGTGGTTTTTCTGTATCTGAATATAGATTGCATGTATAAGTAGTACTCTGGAGTGGAACAGTACCAGGTCTTCTCTGCGTTGTCTTTAATGAGTTTATTTTGAATATTGACATAGCAACTCAAAAGAAATAGAACTGAAAAAACCTAAAATCTCATTTTAATTTTCATGTCTTTAGAAATGAAAGTTTCATTTTCTTTCCCAAATAGCTACCCTTGTCTCCTTTGGAGCCTACTATTACACTTTTAACTATGGTTTTGGAACATTATAGAATACAAAATAATTTTACATTTTGTAATTTTTCCCTATTGCAGATGTTTGTACTGTAGATCATTATTATAATTATCATAAATAAAATTCATATTTATTAACATAGATCTTGAAGTAAACTGCCAGGTGCAGGGTTGCCTACCATTGCCAATTTGTTGTGTGTTGTTTTAGAAAAAGGGAGACTAACTTGTTTCCTTATATTATAGAAGAATAAACACTTGGATTTAATCAAAATTTAAGATAAAAGCCATTGATTATGAAACTGTTCTGTTAACAGTGTGAATGAATGTTCATGTTTTAGTTAGCACCTAATATTGCTGTCTGCTTTATGCTGTGCATTAGGAACTATTATAAGACTGGAAAATCTCAATATACTTTTGCTTTTCCTTTTACGTTTAGGGCATGCATGAACTTCTAGCTCCCATTGTCTTTATTCTACATTGTGACCACCAGGCTTTTTCACATGCCAGTGAAGCTGCACAACCAAGGCAAGCATTGCATTTTATTTGTATAAAAATCTACTTTCTTTAAGAAATAAGTTTTCTGAACTGTAGCTTATAAATAAGTGCTCCATAATTCTTTGTTTATAATTCATAAATTAATATCAGAAATCATTGTATCCTTGTGTTTTGATGGGAATGTCCTTATTTCATCTTCCCTACTACAGCTTCTGAGATTTAGTCATTGGTGCCTTCACAGACATTGGCTAGTAAAAAAAATGGGGAGATAAGAAATCTAAGGAAAATCTTAACCTCAAAGTTTACGTACCTACCTGCAGTTCCACCTCAACCTTATTGCCAGAAGTGGTTTTGGTTTTGTCACTGCAGAGAGCAGACAGATTAGTGAGCTCCACTCATATAGTAGACATCTTACCACTGTCTCTCTTCCCTCACATCTTAAAAGGGGAAATAATCATTGAAGACAAATTGTTGGGTTTGATATTTCTTTCATCACCTGCCATGTTGTAACTCTGATATCCTACTAGTTTTTGACTTGGTAGTAACATTATGTTTAGCTATTGATTCTCCATTTCATTCAAAAGTGTGTATGTGTGTATGCATGCAGTGAAACTCATACATATAAAGTATTGTATCACATGGTTGTCTGCTTTTATTCTTGCCCCATATGTAAGGCTATTGTTTTTATTAAAAAAGAAAAAAGAAAAAAAAAACCACCTGGTTTCATTCTTGTGATATTTAGGACATTTCATTTGGGTTTTTTTGTACATTGGAGTCCAGCAGTGAATAAAAACTAATTTAATTATGTGTGCAATATAATATAACTTCTGTAGGTACCCCTCAACTTGACTGCCCAAAGGAGTTAAGCCTTGAGATGATTATTTACAAGTGTGTGTTTTTATTCAATGTCTGTCCTTACATATCCTAAAATTACCTAGAAGATGCTCTTCAGTGCTAAGCAACTTAAAATAACCATGTGTTATGTACAGCATTCTGTTCCATCCCCACATCCCCACTGAAAAAGTAGAGCTAAGCAGCAAAGTAGATGGAAAAGAGGTGCTGTCACTGATTAATTGCTGTTAAAGTACAATAAAAGTACAGGCTATTAAAACAAAATAAATTAATGTTTTGATACTGCATATTTGACCAGTAACCATTTTTTTGTTGTTGTTTGGGATAAACAGTGATAGATTGTGCAGCAATCAATTATTCTAGATCAAGCATATTCAAATAATACATTGTGACATTCAGTAATTTGTTATTTGGAATAATTAGATGGTTACTTCATTGTAGTGCAGACAAGGCAGCTAATTTGTTTTTGATCTTTATAAAAAGGAAAGACTTCATTTGTTCAATGGAGTTGCTCTTTTTAATTAAAAAGGCTAGTTTTCTCATTTGCACTTTATATGAAAGTTGGCTTATAAATACATAATAGTACATGCAGAATGCTGACCAAAAATAAACATTCACATTTGAGTTGTTCACTGTTGCCTTTTTCAGTGAGGAAATGAAAGTTCTTTTGAATCCTGAATATCTGGAACATGATGCCTAGTAAGTTTTAACAAGTTTCTTTATATTTAATTTCTTCTTTTTTTGTAATTGACACCATTATTTAACACCAAGTTTCTGGGTTGTTCCCTTTCAGTGCAATGTTCACACGTCTTATGAAAACGGCAGAACATTGGTTTTCAACTTTTGAACATGACAGTCAAAAGGTAAATATTGCTTTAAAGTGTGCTTACTGTGTTTTTAAGCAAATGTGATTTTAATATGATTGATGTTATTTAAAGCTAACAAGACATCTCTTGGTTAAAGCAGTCTCAAACAAGTGTACAATCTTTAAAGGTTCTTCAGAATATGGTCATAAGCACTTGTGGAATGTCTTCAGGCTAGAGTTCCTATCTGTTGAAAGATCACTTGTACAAATGTACAAGCACAGATTTTTCTGTATATAAGTTATGTCCTTGCATAGCATTTGAAGGAGTGCCTGTCATAGGCACTTCCGTGTGCCCAAAACTTGTGCGAATGTCATGGTACATAAATGCCTATAGGTAAAGTATTAAGACATTAATTATTTTCAGCTGTTTACAAACCATTTTGTGAAACCAAAACTTTAACCATATATTGTCTGTCATAGGTCAGGATATATCTCCCTGACATAATCACTCGATTTCCTTCATTTTTTTCTTCTTAACCTCAGGATATTCAAACAGAGGGAATGTCTGTGCCTTCAGATCTCCTGTGTATCTGTATGGACACTGAATTTAGTATGTTACTGCTTTCACGAAAAAGCTTTTGCAGTGTTCAGAGTTTAGTTCTACAGAACTCTCCTTTGCAGGGACCTTCTAGAGACCATCTAGTCCTTGCCTGAGTTTTTTCATGCATGGCAGGAAGGACATTTTGCTCAGTCAGTTACTCAGGATTTCCTTCGACTAATTCTTTTCTTGCCTATTTCCATCTTTATGTTTCTCTTTTTTTTTTAATTCTGATAAATTATTTGTGTGATGGAGCATATGTATGGAGGCTCTAGCAAAATATTATTAACAGTATTATGGGTATTGCTGAGAATTTGAGTGTATTATATCCTAAAAGAGTTGGCCTCCAAACTTAGTTTCAGTTTGATTCACTTCAGTATTTTTCATGTGGAACATGGTGAGAATATCTAGAGTTGACAAAAACTTAATGAGAATTTGGTTGGTTCTGGATGTCCATATGTGTGCACCTAAACCTGTAGCTTCAAACTGTAATTAGGGAGTACTAATTTGAATGGTGGTTTTGTCATTCTAATGAAGAAGAAGTTGTTCACCAAAGACTGATGTCAAACCATCTATTTTCTTTGAATATTTAAAATAGTGTATTTTATCAGATGTGGCGCATTGTTGTCTTAGCCTAAACTATCCACAGTTATAAGTTATTTGGATTTTTATATAATTTCAGTAGCTAGGGATAAAGCATATGAGATACAAATTTTATGAAGTTACTACATAGGCACTTTTATTTCAATAACAAGGCTGTGAGATATGTTTCTCTGAGTGTAGCTTTTCAAAATTCAGTGTATTCAAATGAATTTGTTCCAATATCTGTGACAGAGGTGGTAAAGTCTGAGGCTGAATTTTATTCCAGAAAATAACTAGGTCTGCTTACAGATTTGCAGTGCTTGGGTAGAAGGTAAAAGTTTACATTGCCCTTTCCAGTCCTTTCATGGCATAAAAAATTAACAGTGCAAAGAGAATGGATTAATATCTAGTTGTTTGTTCTTGTTCTTTGCAAACATGTATAATCTTTAATAATCCTTTCTTGTACATATGCCTTTTACAATCATGACTTTGAGGGTTAGCTACATAGTAAACTGTGAATCTTCACAAAGGAAGCAATGAAAGCGTGTGCTTTGAAAGACGTTACATTTTACTGCCTCTAACAGTTGTTTCCATTACTCCCAATTGCCATTAGAGGAGCTTCTCCAGCTACTCCATTCCCTAGTGGCTAATGAGAGAAATCTGTCCTCAGTTTATACTTGTACTCATGTCCTAGCCTCTCTTTAGTGCTGCAGCATTTGTTTCCTAAATGCATGAATATATAAATTGTGTTAGTATCGACTAGCAGCCATTCCAGTTCATATTGTGTTAGGTAATGTTTTGTGACAATACTTGGTGACTCTGTTCCTAATACTCAGGTAAAGTTTTCAGCTGCATTTCACTGATATTCATATTTTTACTGTTCTTAGGGGTGAATCTGATGCTCTCCTATAAATAGGGAGCACAATAGAACATTATGAGCTGTCCCCCATTTTTTCTTTTTATTGTGAATTACATCCTTTTAGTATTGATCATTTATATTTCATGTTAGTAATAGATGACAGAACACATGCACTCAAATTATTTTGCAAGTCCTGAAGGCTCACAAAAAGAAAATGGGTGTTTTCTCTCACGTGGCAAATAATTATGTAGTGAGTATGAGCAGGGGCACAGTCTTGTGTTGTCCACTTGGCTTTAGGCACAGGCACTGTGAGTCATTTCTAGTTAAACATTTTGGCGGTTTGGTTTTATTACTTTATTTGAGCATCCTTCTGTTTGTGCTGTTTGTTTCACACCAGATATGTGATTTTTGGAGTAATTTCAACTGACTAGAGGTATTGTCATTTTCTCAACCAAACTGCATGAGAGGAGACAACAGACATGACTTAGTTGCACTCTAATCATCCACCGAGCTTCTGGTGGAATACACGGAATCAGGAGGCATGGACAGGCAAGGCTTTGTTATTGGCTGCAGCTGCTTCCTCACAGATTCTGTCATGCCTTGAAGATTTCTGTTAATAGGGTTAATTTCTGAGATGCTGATGAACTGCATTTTGATGGATACCATTTACTTATCTCATGCTTTTAGAAATGGCAAGCCAGCATATACTATTGGATGCGCTTAGCCATGTTTGATAGTCAGTCAGTCTGACAGTCAGCAATGTGTCAGTGCTGCATTATGCCAAGGTGCACAAATGCTGCAAGTGACAAATAACTCCAATTTTGGCACAGAGGAAGCTTGCATTAGTTTTGATATTCACAATCTTTCGTCACTTGAGCCAGGGTTTAATAATCTGTCTTGTAATTTTGTTAAGATGGCATGAAACCCACAGACAACTAATGGTGTAAAGACTAAACTGAGTAATAGCTAGTCTTTTCATATTACAAGTTCAAATAAGCAGAGGGATTCTGATGTTGAGCTTTCCACATAAGGTTTTATCCCTATAATAAAAAAAGCTTAAAAACACAGTGTCGCCTTGTTTTCCAGCCTTCAGCCTTGGAGTCAGAAATTTCATGTAAACAAAGTAATGTTTACAGAACTG
>VZUI01036184.1:0-46258 GCA_013401135.1 Cettia cetti | reverse complement strand
GGGGGGCAAACACATGACCTGACTGTAGCTGACAGCTGCAGTTCTCTTGGTCACCTAAAGCTTTGAGTCAGTTTTTAACAAGTCCTTTACACTTTAAAAGCTAAGCCACTGCTACTGTCACACTCTGAAAGGTGTCAGAAGAAGGAAAATATGTATCAAAAACACTTCCTGTGTTTTGTTCTGAAAGCACTCCAGGCTTTTCACCCTTTGCAGGTGTTTTATCTCTGGTGTGAAGTGCTGCTCCAGGATCTGTCCATCCAGCCAAGCAATGTTGCCTTTGAGTTAAAACTCTTAAATAGATGAGGATCTGGCAGAAAAGAAGTGGTTACACATCCTTCAGAGGCTTGGACACTCAGGGTTCTACAGTTACAGTCTGGAGAAGGTTGAACTTCATGTTCATGGTCTAACGTGAGGTTAGGCAGTAAGAAGCATGTGTAAAAGCCTTCAAAACTGCAGGAAAGAGGGTAAATTTTTGGGGGGATTGATTAAAAAAGAATATCCAGGGGGAAGCCAGAGGTGTTTCCATATTTCTTGGGCAGTCTGTGCTGCCCGAGGACTTCCCAGAAAGCACCTTCAGTCAGAGTCCAGAATCTGGAACCCAGAATTGAGGGGGCATTTGTTGTAACCAGGATTGCTTTTGCTTTGAACCTTGTGTGGAGTCAGTATGTTCCTGGCAGGAGGCCAGCAATGGAATCTTTAAACTGTTGCATTCTGAATGTAGAGCGAATCCTCTGAGAATATGCAAGGAAAGCTGTTAATTAGCTCAAGTTGAAATTAATTACAGGTTGGTCTTAAACGGTCTATTTCCTTTTCTCCCATGTGAATTAGTCTTCCCGTTTTTTCCATGTAGTTTAAAAATACTGTGCATGTATTCTAAATGAAGAACTAGGATGTTAAGCTGAATTATTTAACACTTTATTTCATTTTTGTGATAGAGTTAAGAAAGGTCAGGTTGGCAGCTCATGTAAAATGTTAAGTAAGGCCTTTTACAGGTAGTTTAATAATTTGACCTTCTCCCAGTCAAACTGCAGCTGGTTTCAGCCATCAGCAGCCAGCCGGTGGTGTCTGAGGCCAGAGCCCTGCCAGGGCCCCAGGCTGGGGCAGCGTGGCTGGAAGGACTCCTGGCCTCGCCCGGGCTCCTCTGCAGCCTGGGGCAGCACTGCCAAAAGGGTTCAAACCAGCACTGAGCCATCACAATTGGAGATCAGCTCCCAAATTCTTGGCTTTTCTCGGCATAGCTTTTGCTCAAGTCATGCTGATTGCAGCCCAGTCCACAGAGGTTTGCAGCTTGTGGTTCACGGTTTCCCATTGTAGCTAAGCTGATGTACCAGGCTGCTCTTGCTTTCTTGCAAAGACACGTTCATCAGCAAGCCACAGGGACACAGGCTGGGCCAGAGCTGTCTTGGAAAAAAAGAAGATAAATTCCTTGTCAGCCCAATTTCCTCGCTGGGTTCCCTTAAGGCTGCTGAGCACCCCTGTGGGAGCAGGTGCTTGTCCCCCCCCGTGCTGTGGGAGGGCTGCTGGCAGCTGCCTGCAAGAAAGAGGAGTCAGCAGGGCATCTGTCACTAGAGTTGCACTCTGAGAGCCCTCTATTCCTTTGGGAAATAATTAGGGATCTGCAGTTTGAAAAATGCAGAAGCCAGCTTGCTCTAACAGTAAATTGAGGGTCCATTAGAAACCTGATTCAGCAGTCTTCAGGTATTATTTAGCAGTGCAAAGTACTTGCAAATTGCACTTAATGGCTTGGAGTTGTGGATTCTGTGAGTTGCTTTGGCATAAAGGGGGCTCGTCCTTGCTTCAGAAAAACAAAAATTAAAAATTTCCCTGTTGTATGCTGGAACACAGTCACACGTGGATGGGCTGGCTGCCTGTCATGCTTTGTGTTCATGTATAAAACTTCACTTTTGAGCATTTTCTATCTTGGACTTCTCTTGCATTTTACTTTATTATAATTAGTTTTGGGTTCTATATATCGGCAAATTCGAAAATAAAAATATCACTGGGCTACCAGCTTTAAGTCAGGCGACAGCAGAGGGATCGTGGGAGGGAGCAAAGGGAAGCTACTCTTTTGCATTAAAAATGAATTTTTATTTAAACTGTTTTAATTCTTAATTATACAAGTTTGGGCTCTGTTAAATTACTGTTTCAAGGTTTTGTCATGGTCAGATTGATGAAGTTAAATATCTAAATGTGTGGATTGCTGGATAATTACAACTGTTTTCATTTTGTTGGTATTTATGCTCTCATAACATGAGGATAGATGCTTTTTGGAATATATGCAGATAGGTTTGTGCAGGAGTTGAAAGCTACACTGCAAACCTCACCATCTCAGCCTGTCTGATAACTCTCTGCTGTGCCTACTGCTGCTGTAATATTAGATGATATCGCTGTGACAATAGCAGATCTCATTTTGTGAAGATGAGTGTTTCCCTGCTGATGGTCAGGGTGGCAGTGTGCCATTCAGAGTTGTTTATGCCACAGCAGAAGGGAGCAGCTTCCTGAGGAGAGCTTCCTTTCCTGAGTGCACTGTGTCCCTTCATTGAGTGTAAAATTCAAATGCCACGGACATTCTGTCCAGTTCAGGCATACCAGGCAGCAGAAGCCTGTCCAGAGGATGGTCTTTTCAGACCATTTCATTCAATGTGTAAATTATACTGTATAATTTGCAGAACTCTCTTTGCTGTGCAATTCATTGGCTTGTAGATAAGTTCTTCATTACTGAATTCAAGGCTCTATGAAATTACTTATTTCTATTGAAGTGTTTCATGGTGTGCATGGTGCAGCCACTGAAGTTGTAATGAACAGGATTTAAAGCAATTTCACTTGAACTTGTTTGTTCTGTGTTGACTAAACTGTTTCATGCTTTTGTTTGCCTTTCTTTGCTGTAAAGGAGGGTGAAGAACAAAGAAGTGATTGTCTATAATCTGTGAGTTTGATTTCATTTTAGAAAAGAATCAAATTACTCTTGACTATTTTTTGCTTTTTTTGTAGTTGGCTTATCTTTTGAAGCTAGGTTGTGTTTTCTGTTTTCTTGGGGTGCAGATCCAGGGGTGCAGAAGTTGTACCACGTCAGTGATGGATCTTGCACTTGTATTACCTGGTTATTGATATGTGGGTGATGAATTTGGATTTTTGTTCTGTCTCTTAATGAGAAGCACAGAACTGATTGCACCATGAGGCCTCTCTAGCTAGTGCTGCCTTTCAGGCAGTGGCCAAGGGCAGTGTCTGCCTCTGGGGGGGAAGGATAGGAATGAGATAAACATATGGTAACACTCTCTTAGGATACTCTCTCATCCTCCAGCAATGTGTCTTGACAGCCCTTCTGGTCCAGAATGTGCCGTTGTCAGGAATATCATCTCATGTGCTTGATTTCTTGTGCTCCCAATTCCTTTCTGGAGCCCAGCGAACTCTTGGGTGACATTCTCCAGCAGGGGCTGGTGCTTCATGAAGTGCTCTGTTGAGAGATGGATCCTTTCCCTTGAGCTGGCAGAGCTTGCTCAGCCTCACACCTCCTGCTCCTTGTGTCAGGAGAGGCAGCCCAGCCTGGCTCAGGCTCTCGGTGCCCTCTTAGATCTGGCAGGGACCTCCCTCAGCTCCTAAATGGCTCATTTCCATGGTGGTGCTTTCAGTTCAGCAGTTGGATTTCACAGGAGGAGCTGCTGCTCTGTACTCTTGGTTTTCCACCATCAGTTTTTTACCTTTTTGAGATTCTCCTGGCACTTCAGACATGCATGTAAGGTATTTTTTTGTTACGCTTCCTAACTTGAGGTTAAAAGTGTGCAGGCTCCAGACCCTATCATGCTGCATTTTGATGGCATTCCATTGACATTAGTCAATGCTCAAGACTTAAAATGATGTACTTAAAACTTTCTAACTTGTTTGCTTAACAGAATATGGCTGCTCTCCACCTGGAAGTTGATATTTTGCTGGTCCAAAAGCTAAACCAAGGCCTTGCTATTTATCTTGAATTTTGTGTTCTTCTGGTGAAGCTCACTGTAGTAATGATAGTCTTGGAAGAGTGAAATTACTGGTGCAGTGCTTAGATGCCAGTTGCCTCTGGGCCAAATGAAAACCTGGTGGGTGAAGTCTGAGGCAATGAAGTCAAACCTGTTCCACTGAACCTTCATGGAGAGGGGAAAAAGTCTGGAGACTTTTTTCCTTGTAGTAGTACCAGTCTTTAACCTCTCAGGCAATGGTTTAATGAGGAATTCTGAGCCCACACTGTAGCAGTGCTGTAGTCATCCTGTCCTCCTCCACTCATAAATTAGATTTTGTCTGCAAAGTAATAATTTTATTTAAAATAGCCTAACATATTCCAGATGTTAAACATGTTGTAAGAGACCTTCTTATTGAAAGTGTCTGTGATTCTAAGACCAAACAAGTGACGAATACTAATTATAGGACTCATAAAAGTGAGTCTTAAGCGTGGTACAATAGAGCAGCAAGGAATATTTGACTGCTCTAAAAATAGATCCTCAGTGGACACAGTGGGATTGCAGCTGAATTTTAAAAAACTGACTGCAGAGGAACCAGGCATGCAATTTTGTTAACTGGAAAAGGAAAGGGGAAGCCAAGCACCAAATTCTGCTTTCAGAGTGACAATACAATACCCCGTGCCTGTAAAATGCCTATTGGCAACACAGAGCGTGCTTGTGATTGTTCAGCTGCTATAAGACAAGGAATGGTAATTAGAAGAAACCAAGCTTAACGATTTACTGTTGGTTTTATGTGTGTCCCTTAAAAAATTCACAGGAAGATATGTTCCTGTGTTATGTAAAGGGCTGTGTATTGCCAGTGTTGCAGAGAAATAGGAAATGCTTGGGAATAGCTCACATTCCTCAGTAATCACATGTCGGTCTCCAGGCGTTTAAGCTTTCCCTGGCCTGTCGCCAGCCTTTGCTGTGATGCTCTTTTGGAGGTCAGCCTCTTCTCCAGAGTGCTTTAACCTTGAGCCAAAACAGTTGTGTCCTGTGCAATTGGGGTCAGAAGCCAAGTTTCCTCTCGTAGGAACTACTGAAGTTGACTTTAATTGCAGGGCACATTCTGTAAAACAAAGAGTTGTGCCCGGAGCTAGGTGGCTTCTGGGCCAGACTGATTTCCATCTGTCTTGCTTGGAACACAGGCAGGGCAGGCATTTTTCTCTGCATATAGAATAGTGTTGCAAATGCATTTGATACAAACAAGTTACAGTGATATTGCAAGTCCATCTGGTGTTGCTGTTGCCCCCACAGGGCCAGGTAAGATGTTTGTATGTTGAGCAGCACAGCTGTAAAGTCTCCTCGGTGTTCCAGCTTCAGTCTAGACCAGAGCAATGTCAGTTGTTTTCTAACCAGCAATTTGATCTTGGTCTCTCAGTCATAAGCCAGCCTAACCTGAATGATCAGCCTTTCCCACCTGACTCCAAAGGAAAGGAAGATTAAAATTATTTACATTCAGCGTGGTTGTTGGGTTTTCTGTCCTTAACCTTTTGTTTTTCTTGAGGAAGGCGTGGCACTTGCCCAACTTCTCTATTCCAGCTTCTCATTTTAGAGATTCGTGTCTCAAGATTGTGCAGAGGCTGCAGTAGGAGTCTGGCTTGCTCGCTCTTTAGTGGCACTTGGGCACTTTGGGCTCTCTGGACTTGCCAAAGGGAGGAAGAGAATTAATGATTCTCTTATGTGTGCCTGGAGGGCAAAGCAGGTGTAACTCAAACTCCTACACAGGCTGTCCGCTTTCCTCTGTCCTGCCCTCATATTAAGGTGTCCTCTGAAGATGGACATTTAAGCTGCCATACAAGAATCAATTATTACACAATTCCACCTGTGCAAATTTATTTAAGCAAACCACAGATGACTCAGATCTGTTTTAAAGTAACCACTCTTCAAATTAAAGTTATGTTGAGGCATGTCTGTGGTTATTGAAGATCATCTTTTACAGATACAAAATGGAATGTTAGCCCTTGTCTTCAGGTTGCATCCTTTATCCCCTGTTTGTTCTACCTGCTGAATTGGTGTCAAAACTTTGAATAAAATTGCATTAAATCATCAAAGATTTAATTTTTACCTGGAAGAAGATGGAATCTCTCTGTGTAGCAGAGTGGTTCTGAAGTAGTTATGAGGCAGTTCCTTTCCAGTGTCATTCCATGCAACATCAGGCCACTGTAATTTTGCTGGTAAAACTTCTCTCTGAGCACTTTTCTGAAATGAAAATGCCCAGGTGTTGAATGGGAAGGGTGCACTGAGGGTGATTTGGTAGTGATCAGTGTAGAAAGAGCTTGCAAGGGTGGATTGACTGGTCACAGCCCTGGTGAGAATTGAGGGTTTGTGTCTGGCTGTTTCTGGTGCAGAAAGAGGCTCTTTGCTTGCTTTGGTAAATTGGTGACCACAGCTGAATAACTCAGCAGTGAACTGCCAGTAAAATTCCACTTATCTAGAAGATTGCTTCATAACCTGTTCTGAATCTCCTGCTTTATTTATAAGGCCTAAATTATTTTAATTAAATATTAAAGTATTAAAGTGATTTTATGCATGCTTGAAAACCCTGAACACTGAGGCTGAGATTCCTTAGCTCGGTAGCCAACACATTTATGCTGCCATACAGAGGAACTTTGCTACAGACCTTCCTGTCCCCCAGAAACTTTTTTTTTTTTTCCTCCTGCTTTTTCCCTTTTCTTCTATCCCCTTTCCTTGCTTTTGGTTTTGGGCTGTTTTAAGTGAATCTATGCTTTTTTCAGTATAACTCAGATTTGTCAAGAATGCTTAATGAACATGTTATCAAGTATCAACATATTGTCAAGTATTTCCCTGGATAAGCCAAGAGTTTTACTGATATTTAGTTGCAGGTGCTGTCTGAATGGAGCATTTCTTTCAATAAGCTGCCTGTGAAAACCTTTTCATTTCTGGTTTGTGTACTGGTAGAAAAACACTTCTTTGCTTCACATTTACTTTGCAGAGAATGTAATCTAAAACTCTGAAATGCATGTAAACATTTAAAATCACTTCAAGGATTTTTTTTCCCTGAAATTTACTGTCTTTTTGATAGTAGGCAGGATTTGATGTCTGCTGTAACTTAGCAGCAATAGAAAATTAGTTTTAAGTCCTGTTCATGAAAGTGATGCTAATATGCATAATCCTATCTAGTTGATTCTTAGCCTGAATTTCTCCAAAACATCCTGTACAACAGCTACCAGGGGTGAATTTGTTGCAGTGTCCTTTGATTAACAACTGAGATAATGTCCCAAAATCCACGTGGTCATCTGTGCAGTAAGAATGTTTTGGTTTCAGTAGGACTCTTGATGCTTTCTCTGTGTAATGACCTCAAAGGAAAGAAGTTTAAACACAAGCAAGACAAACTAGCATTGGTACCAAACTTGGGGGTGATGGTGTGGCTGCTGTGCTGAGTTTCCTTGGAGAACTGTCTTGTTTCAGGGACATTTTGCAATGACCTGGAGGATGTAATGAGCAGTGTGGTATCTTCAAGGGTGGACTGGGCAGTGCTGGGTTAATGGTTGGACTCAATGGTCTTCACAATCTTTTCCAACCAGAATGAGTTTGATTCCAAGTGCATTCCACCTCATGGGACTCAAAACCAGGTTACAAGAACTGGCCTGCAGGGTTGCCTGTAGGACTGTTTAAAATGCCAAGCTATGCATTTGGTCTGGATTTGAAATGTAATTAAAGCCAGTAAGTGATCAACAGTGTAACCATGGAAATGCTGCCTGAACCACAGAGAGGAACAGAAATGCCAGTATTCGTGTGTTGATGCAGTTGTTTTTGCTTGGAAGTGCTTTGTAGCAGTTTAACACATGAAAGGTCCTGCTATCAGAAATCCAAGGCGGTGTGTGATGTGCTGTGCAAGCAGCACTCTGAGCTGTCGAGCTGCAGTTTCCTTTATAACACCGTGTCAGTGGTATTTCATGATTTTTGTGATTGGCTGTGCGTATCAACGATGGCTATGCCTGAAATTTAACGTAAAGCTGTTCCTTTTGCACTGCAGAAGACTTGGAGGATATTAAATAGGTGTGAAGTAGCCTGTCTGTAGAGTCGTGTGGAGATAAAACTGTTCTGTCTCTGTTCTGAAAGGTTGTTTTGCTTCCTCATGCACATCCCTGGTGTTCTGGATGAGTGGTGGTAAGTGTTGTTTGAAGCCAGGAGCCAAGAGAAAATTGTCTCTAAATTTTTATGGTCTCAGAGTAACTTAGTGGAGCCAAAGCACAAGAATAACTTATCTGCTGTTTCCTGTCTCCATAGAGATTTTTAATTTGCTGCATCAAAGCCCTTCATACAAGATCACAAAGCAGTTATTGAATTTGAGTTTGGTCTGTATACTGGGTTATTTTGTAGTGGTTATGGGCAATGTCCTTATTGTTTTCAGGAATTTGCAGAATGGATGTGAAGCTGGGAGGTTTCTTGCTGAGTTTCTAGGATTTGAGCAGCAAATTGCCTGCTTGGCATGTGGCAGGGCTGTTAACCTATTTGGTAGAACAAATAGGTATTGTTTATTCAGTGGTGAAGACATGATCACTTTAACAGGCAGAGTATTTGAAATGTGCAAGAAACTTAACTGGGTATTTACTTAACTTGAAGGTACTGTGGGCTTCTAATACAGATGAATGTAAAAATGGACAGAGCAGTCTTGCCCTCTTCTTTTTATAGGAAGTAATAAAATCTGAGGCTTTATATTGTTAAGCTAGGGGTGAATTTAAATGTATTGGAATAAATCTGCTCATCCTTTCTTTCCCTTTCTTTATAGACTTTTGCAAGGCACAAGTGGGTTGTTCATAGCAGTGTAGAGCCTGAAATCCTTTTCAGTGAAACCTGAGTAAATCAAGAGAACTCCTTAAACAAGTATAGGCACCAAGAGAAGACAAGGATGAGCAGGGATTGTGCTCTTCTGTACACTTAATAAAACCTTTTCTTCCATGCAGGTCTCTTGAGTGACAGAGGAGCTGTTGAGGGCAAGAATTAATGGCTTTGGTAAATGCCAGGAAAAGAAATATTTCCTTTTCACCTCTGCTTACAGATGGCTTCATTTTCTTCAACTCCTGCTTTCATAGAGAATTTCTCAGGAATTTCATTTCCATTCCACAGAAGAAGTGAGCTGAGGAAGCTCAATTTGCTGCCTGCCAAACTAGTTATGCTTTCAGATGCTTCCTTGCGAAAAGGATACTGAAAAGAACAAGCCCTTGTATCACTTGATGATTGAAGGAGGCCCAGGGAGGCCTTGGTGCTGTTAATGAAAAGGTTTCTGCAGTAACCTTCAGTGTTTGTAGGGTAAGGGCAGCTCAGAGCACAGGTTATTTAACAGCTGTGGGTGTTGGAAGCCCAGGGAGTGCCTAGAGACTGAGGTTTCTGTAATGTCTGGGAGGTCAGGACTCAGTCAGTGTGGGAAGTCTCTCCTGGATCTTCTGAGAAGAAGAGATGTAGATCTGGGCTGTAAATTTGAGCACCACTTCAGTGCAGTATCATAAATAAAGCATTTGAAGAATCTGAATATCATGCTGCAGTAAGTTTTTGAACCACTGACAATTTCTCTTCCCAGGTACTCTACCTGAAAGCTCTGATCTCTGCCTTGGAGAACATCCAAGGTTGTTTTTCAAGATTGCTTCTCTTGCTGTTTGAGAAATAATTAACCTTCAATTACAACTCATGAACAACATCTGTGCAAAGTAGACTCTTGTTAGTACTTGTCTGATTTCTATAATAATGTGTTTGTGTGGTCTATTAAAAAAAAAAAAAAGACAAACCCCAGAACTTCAAAAACAAAAAAGCCATTGTAATTGTAGTCCAAGGGCTTGATGCATAATTATATAAATCTTTTGCAGCCTCTTTATGAAAATTTTAGACTAACTCCATCGTTTATGAACTTTAAGGTGGGATTGTATTTCTGTGAAGTAGAAGGAGTTGGGCCATTTTGGACAATTACTTGGGCATGCTTTGCTTTGGAAGACTGGATATTTACAGTACTGTAAACTTACACTCTTAAAGCACTAAAGATCATTTAATTAGAAAGTTCCAGGTCACTTCTTACTTGTGTAGTAAACAGGAACTCTTTAGTCTCTAAAATGGAGCAGAATGTTTGTCTTACGGATATCGACTTGTCCTATTGATTTTTCGGTGTAACTTACAGAAGGGTTATTTATTTTATCTTGGATACACTTAATAGCCATCATTAATACTTAGATGGCCAAATTTCATTGTACCAGGGAACAGAGAGTGAAGACAATCTATTGTGCTTCTGAATGACTCCTGCCACTCCAGGGTAAAATGCTTTTTTGGACTGTAATGGAGGGAGCGTACAAGAGGGACAAAGGAAAATAAGGTCAGGATGCAGTTGTAGGGAAGTGTGATGGGAGAAAGGAGAATGCCTTTGTTGTTGTTGTTGTTGTTGTAGCTTAGAGTAAGGGGCCACTCACATTTGCCAGGTGAATTTTGGCTCTCATTTTGAGAATCCTTTGGAATGCATCCCAGCACATGGCGCAGCCGTGCCCTCAGAGCTGCCTGCACGGCTCTCGGATGGAGCCAGCTCTGCCCCCCACACCCTGCCCAAGTACAGCTCTGCTTGGAACGGCAGGATCTTCCTCTCCTCTGTGGAATTCTGCTCTGCATAGAGTGGAAGTTCTTTTTCCTGTTGCAAAATGAATGTATTTAAACAAAAGTATATTTGAATGTGGGGCGTTGTGATTTATTTTTTTTAAAGAAACCAAGATGAAACAGAACCTGCTTTTTAAATGAATGCTTGCTGCCTGCTTCATTTGTCTTAATTCTTAAAGTCTCTGCAGTAGCTCTCTTTCAGGTGAAGAGTTATAATTTTTAATTAAAATTGCTTCCACACGAGGTATTTCCTGATGTACTTTCTGATTGCTTAATCCAGTTCAGTGATAAATTGTTAAGCAAATATTTTGTTTGTTGATCTTACTCTGATAGCCAGCAGGTTCACCATTGGTGAATCTTGCTTGGAAAGCTATAGTGTATTTGTTCTAGTTCTACTTGAACACTTTTAAACACTTTTAAAAAAGTAGAAATTGCAGTGGAAGGCCTAAACTATTTAATTTTTTTTTTTCCTTTTAAAGTAAGTCATGGTGTTCTTTACGCTCTGACTAGTTATATTTTGTTGGCATAGACTGCTGAGATTTACAGAGAAGTCAGAGGACTGTTAAACAACCTCATATTTGTCAAAGAGCAGAAATGGTACATAAAGGAAATTTTTGTTTAGCTGATACTCAACCATTCATTGACAGGTCTGACCCTGCCTCCCCTGCTGGGTTGTCTGTAGTCCCCACCAGCCTCAGCTGTAGTCTGTATAACTAAAGCCTTCTCCATCTTTTCCAGAGAGAGTTCTAGAACTGAGTGCCTGCCAAGCAGCCTTTGTTTCCCAACAATAAGGGAGTAACTCCTCTCTTTGTAAATGAGAACATTTAATGAAGTGAAAACACTGTGGAGAGAAAAACCACTTAAGCCTCCTGAGCAAGGGCTGCTGTGGAGAGCTGCTCTGAGGGGAAGGTTGCTGCACAAATCCAAGGGGAACTGTGCTGCTGGGAGCAGGGCCTGGCTGGAACCTTCTGGAACTTGTCCTTCCAGAGCTGGCCTCACAGGGGAGGTTCTTCCCAGAGAGCCAACTACCTGCATGTTAAAGATGTTTGTGCTTCTCCAACGTGCAGTTCGCTTCACGTTCCCTCTTCCCGGTGCCTGGGAGTGTTACCTTACCAAAGCCCCTATTTCTGGAGCTTTTTGAGGTGGATCCACTGTAACCATCTGCTCTCTTGCATGCACGCCCCCGAGCTGATCACTCCCATGTGAGCTAACGTTCCTCAGAGACACTGGCACCGAGAGCACGCTGCTTTGTTCAAGCTTCACGATTTTTATACTGCTTTGAACAAGTGTCATGATTTTTATACATATGTATGGGTTGCAAAAGGAGTGATAGAGAGCTCTGAACAGCAAAATACAGGGCATGAAAAGTTATTTGCTGATCTGTGAGATTTCTTCCAGAATTGTTTCTTTCCAAGTTCAGCTGCCAAGAATTTGAAACCTCTTGGTTACCCTGCCGTGAGTCCCTGCTTTTCCCATTGATCTGCAGTGCTCTAATGCAAGGAGAGGAAGGGATACAGTGCTCTGCAGGGATGATCAGGCTGCTGGAATGCAGCCTGTGGAGCCAAGGCAGCATCCTCCTTGTGTGACCCTTCTTGTTTCTTGTGTTTATAAATAATTCAGAAATCCCCCAGACTGGAAGTGGTTAGGGGAGCACAGTGAACTTTGGTATGCACTTGCACATGGTCAGGCACTGCAGGCAGAAATTAAAGTTAGCATTGAGTGCTGCAGACAAGATGGGACTGCCAGGATGAATCTGTTCATGGGTTCTCTTGAGGTGTCCTTGGAGAATGTGATGCTGCTCTTGGAATACTGCTCTGCCAGCAGTTTCAGACAGAAAGCATCAAAAAGAAATAAAACACCTTAACAGCTTGATTCATGCCATTAAGCTGGTAAAGCACTCAATATGCTTAATTTTCCAAATGGTAATTGAAATTCTGCTGTATTTCACCAGGTTAGAATTTCAGTTTGGAGGATTCACCTACTAGAACAGCACAGCATAAGATTGCGTGGAATATTTTTTTTCCCCTCTTTTAAGTGAAGAAGTTAGTGTTGAGTTATTTAATGGACATACTAAATAATCCCTGTCCTTGAAGGCAGGAGACTGGGAATATATTAATCTGGCCAGAAAAGCTGAGTAATTTATTTGCATGCATGACTCTCCCTACTGAGCCTGAGCACATGCTTATTATCAAGGTATTTTATTAGCCCTAGGCATGGTTTGAGAACCAAAAAGCCAGAAATCTTTGAAAACTGGGTTGGGGGTCATACCTAAGTACTGTTTTAAAGGTGTTATTTTGAAAGGAACTTGTTATTCCTGATACTAGAATTCCAAAATCTAAGGGCTGCAGCAGCAAGTACAATTCCCTTGGCTATGAAAAACGACTGCAATGGGTTTAAAATAGTCTGACTTCTGAATTGCTTTCATGTCTTCACACTCAGCTGAAATACTAGGAAGGATAAAACTGGAATAAATCCTGTTATTTTGACTCTACTGTGAGCATGAGTTGCTAAGGGAAGCAGTTGGAAAAGAAGCTTTATTACAGTGCTATTTTGGTTGAAATTGTGCTTGTCAGTGCTCTTGCTGTTAACATGCATTAAGAAAGTTAAATTTGCTGTTCAAGCTGCTTCACCAGACTGTGTTTTTCTTGATGCACAATGCAGCTTCTAATGGATCAGAGTACACAAATGTTCCAGAGACTAGTGGGAAATGTAAAGTACCTTATTGAGGAACAGCAGAAATGCAGGCTCAAAATCACTTTTTGAAAGATCTGTACACGGGTGCCTCAGCTATGGAGGTGTTGTGACTTCATGTCAAGCCCAGCAGCAGCTGCAGAGTTCTGAGGATGAACACATCTGTGCTTTTGACTTGTGCTCCGTGTCACACCCTGTGTGTTAAATGTGATGGGGAGAACAGGAACAGTGTCACCTCCTTGAAACACCATTCTTGGGTGCATTTACTGCTACAGCAGCAGCATTTCACTCCTGCATGGAGCCCTTCAGGATTTTTTGAGGAACAAATTGTCTTTGATTGTATCTGTACAGTGAAATTGAAACACTGAGACAAAAGTGTGGAATATCTGATTTTATTTGTGAAGAGAGACCTATCTGTCCAGGCTTGACCACATCACTGTCATACAAGGAAAGAGCAACATTTTATAATAAACTCTGCTTTATCAGCCTGCTGGAGGAATACTGCATAACACAGTTCAGTTATTTCCTGTCTGCAAAGCTGCATTTGAGACAAAATTTCTGGTTCAAAACACTTCAATAACGCAGCAAAATCCCTTCAGTTCTCTTGAAAAACAAAAGTAGCATTTGATCTTTCTTTAATCTTCTCTGCTCCTTGAATAGCTCCAGTCTTGGCCATGCATGTGCTGTTCTGACTCACGTGGCTCTTGCTGTGTTGTACCACAAATTACAGGTTTTGTTCCTGAGCTGTGCTGGTTCATGGTGAAAGATGTGTCAGTGTCCTGTAGCCTTTAGCAGCTTTTCCCTGCCCTCTCTGCACTGTGAAAGGGAGCAGTTTGTCCTTTATGGAAGACACAGCCATGCTCGAATCAGATTAAATATTTTGATGTGGCCATGGTTTGCTCTAATCACCTTTTATTCAAACAGGGCTGTGTTGAGAAATGGTGCATTACAAGGATATATGGGACATAAAGAAATGAAACCAGCCTGATTTAAGAGCCCAGTAAAATTGACTGAACAGTTTTCTGTGTGTATGTTCTTTAGGGAGAAAGAATTCTGAGTCGCTGTTAATCTCTTGGAAACTCTCAAGTACTTTGCTATGAGCATTCAGCTTGCCAACTTTTGGCAGATAATTATTTCATTCTCTTCCAGATTGAACACATTCAATTCAGTCTTGCATTTAAAACAACACATTCTTCTTGGGCATTTTTTTGTTCACAGTTCAGCAAACACTCATGAGCAGGTAATGCTTTGAATTGCAAATGTTCACAGGGCAAACATGAAGTGTTTGGAGGACTAAGATGAGAAAAGTCAATATGTGTAATGAAGGAGACTTGAAAGGCTTTGGCATAAAGGGGGCTGTTCACATGGGGAAAACTTGTCATCCAAATGTAAAAAAGACTTTGAAAAAAGGGAGAAAAATGTTAGATGCCTACTGCCCCTGCTCTCATGTCTCCTTATGTTACCATAAAATAATGGTAACATAAGGTCCTCAAAAGCTTTAAAAGAAGCAACCTGAAAATCACAAATACTTCTAAATGGTGCTTCTTCTAGAAATGTTTTCTTTTTCTGACTTTACAGCATTTAACTACAGTCATTGCAGTTAAAATAGAGATTAATTTTGAAAGAATGCCGAGACTTTTTCTGGGAGAGGGTTGAGATACTCGTGAGCAACTAAAATGTACAGCCTTCCGTCCAGAACAAGAGCCTTGTAAAAGAAATAGAACTTCTTTGCCATCCCAATAGGGCAAAAGAAACTTCTTATTCCGTGTTAATAGGGCCCATCCTCCCTTCATCTCAGAGCTGAGAAAGATTTTTCTCCCCCACTGCTGACTGTTGTGTTACAAGACTAATGCTCTGTCCCCACTATTGTGCACACATCTCTGAGCCCAGGAATTATTGCTGTTCTTCAGTCAAACCAAACCAGCTGTGCACAGATGAGGTCTGGAGCAGGGAGGGTGTGTGACCCCTTCCCTTCTGCTGCCTTACAGAAGAGCTTTATGAACTCGGGACAGTCATGCTGCAAAACTGGTTAAAAAATATGCAAAAGGGGAAAAAAAGCTGACACTGTTTTAGTGCCTTACACCACTGTCACCATAGTAACACTGCCTTCAAACTGGCTTTGAACACTGGTAATAAAATGAAGTATTTTAATTGTTCTAAAGGGAGAATTAAGAGACCTTTTCTGTTTCAGCCCCACCACTGCATACTTTGTGCAGCTGCTGCTTGTTTTGTTCCCCACCCTCTCCCTCTTGGTGCTGCAGCCCAGCTGATTCCTGAGTAGTTGAAGTTTTCTAAGAGGACAGAGTGGATATTTTACCTCTTTTAAAGAGTTGTTTCATGATGTTCTCTCTTTACTTTATCTAAGCTTTCTTCTGCATTGGGACATCTTGCAAGATCCTAATTCTTCACCAAAGCAAATGAGGTTCTGATAGTAGCAAAAATGAAGGAATTAACAACATGGAAAGCGGGCTAAAGAATTAGTAGCTTCACTGCTACCCCATGAGGAAAAAAAAAAAGCCATAGAGAAGCAGAGATACATCAGAGATACATCAGAGACTGTGAAAGAAAAGGGAAAAAAAAGACCTGACTTGTATTCTCCAGCCACAGTGGTTTTAAAATCAAAATCCAACAAGTTTACTAGTGGGGATAACATCCTATTACTCATTTTACTGATCCCAAATCCTTTTCTATCCTATGTCTGATTTCATACCATCTTCCCTGTGTGTCAAGTATTTAAGAGATGAAGTTATTTATGTGACTGTATTCTTTAACCAAACTCAAAGCTGTTGCTAGCTCTGCATTATTGCAAGAAGTTTTACATTTTGAGAAGTGTGAAATGAGCTCATTGTATTAGACTGACTGTTGTTGGACAAAACTGTGAACTGATAAACTGCAGTGAAATCATTAGGAACACTCTGTGCCCAGGGAGCTTGAGAGCTCTATTAGCTTAAGAAATAGCTTTTGAAATGTTTTTATTAGACCTTGGGGAGCTGTATGAAATCCCTCTAGACAGCTTGGTGAAACACCGGTAATTAGTAAGTGGGTTTTTTTAATCCAAGACATAATTGTTTTGTCTTGTGGTATTTTAGAACTGGAGGGTCTGATTTTCCTGTTATCAAGGGGGTTGTCATGGTACAGAATGAATAACTTCCTTTTCAGAGGGAGGGGAGGAATGGCTGTTTCACATGGTTTAAAAACTGCCTTACTGGCAAGGAACATAGTAATAAATGGATTGTTTGGAATGCATTGTGACTCTTTCAGCTGTAATGTGGACTCAGGAAGGCTCAGCCCTTTCCAGGGAAGCTCTGAAGGGCATTGAGCCTCCAAATGCTGGTGATAGCACTCTGCACACCCTGAGGAATTAATAGTGGTGATTGTTTGTTCTCTTTCCATCGTGACAGGGAAGCTCTGAAGGGCATTGAGCCTCCAAATGCTGGTGATGCCAATGAAGGAACTCTGCACACACTGAGGAGTTAATGGTGATGATTGTTTGTTCTCTTTCCATCGTGACAGGCATATGAAAGGAGGTTTCCTACGTGCCCTCTGATCCCCATGTTTGTAGCCAGTGACACTGTGAACGAGTACAGGAGTGAGGATGAGGCCATCCACGTGATTGAGCGGCGCTGCAAGCTGGACATCGATGCACCACGGCTGCTGAAAAAGGTGATGAGCTTTGAAGTGTTTGTACTGCTGGATGTTCCTTCACCTGAATACTGTACCTTAACAGAATCTGTGCCTCTTCCCCAGATTGCAGGAGTGGACTACGTCTACTTTGTCCAGAAGAACTCCCTGAACAGGCGAGAAAGGACTCTGCATATAGAAGCCTACAATGAGACCTTCTCTAACAGAGTCATCATTAATGAGCACTGTTCCTACACAGTGAGTAACAGCAGGCCTGTGGTGGGGCTGCAGATGGAGCCGAGGCAGTGTTCAGATCTCAGCACTCAAGCAGAGCTTGGCTTGTTCCTGGCTTTTGCCTTGCAAGAAGAAATAACCAACACAGGGCCCTGAGGGATAATTGTTAGCGTTAAATGTAACACGCCTGCCTCAAGAGCTGAGACACGTTTGGCACCCTCTTGCTTGAGCATCTTCTCAGAGAGCAGAACACAACATAATTTACTGTGTTTGACAGCTCTGTTCAGGCAAATCTGTGCCTTGTAGCAGCAGTGTGGGACTTGGTGAGGCTGATGACAGAACTGCCAGAGGAAAGTTCAGTTTGTTTGCCTTCTGCTCGGATCAGACAGAAGTTCACTGAGTCAGCTATGTTTTAACCTATCTTTTTTCATTGTTCTTGGTCTTCAGTGCAAATGTTGATGCAGAGGAGTCTGGTGGCAGGCCTGCTGCTCTGCTTTGGTCATGGTTTATTTCTGAATGGCTCAGCCCATCCTGATGGGCTCTTACAGCAAGTACTGTAGCAGTAGAACTTCAAATTGATGCTAAAGGTCAGATCAGAGCTAACAAATGTGACTGATTTATCTGTATTGTAGCACTCTTTTTAAGTCTTAACATTTTCTGTTGTGTTTAACCTGTGGTTAAAAGATTGCCAGGTGCCAAACCCACTTGACACTATTATCTAATCTTTTTATAATTATTTCTGCTGCAACTTCTAGGGTAAATTGAAGAATACTCTTCCACTTACTTGCATTTTTTTGGTGAAAACTCTGTTTAAATGGGGGAAATGTTGTACAGAAAAGTGCATATGGTAAATATGTACAAAACACAGTACTTCTCTATGCCTATTTGCTCTACTCAGTCGAGAAATTAGGCAAATACAAAACCAGGTTTTTAATGGAAGAATAAATTGTTTCTAAAAGTTCATTTTTATTAAAGGTAACCTATAATTGAATTTATAAAAATACAGGAAGTTTCTTAAATGATGTTATTATGAGTTGTACTTACTGAGGCTGTACAAGCTATTCTTGTACCTCCCATTCCCAAACGCAGAAACAGAAAATAGAGGGGAAAGGGTTTTTTTCTGTAGTTGTCTCCTTATAAAGTGTTGATCCTGTTCTTGGCCAAATTTAGCATGTTTTGAGGGGGGAGGGAACCCTAAGGCATCAGGACAGTTACATGCTCAGAAATGCAGCCTTTTGTGATGTTTTTATAATGACAAATTCAGAGCCCGGCCTAGAAATTGGTTGAACAAATCTATTTTAGCTGAAGAGAGTTTAAAAACCAGCTTTTGTAACAGTATCAGCATCAACAGTAGAATTGTTTAGGTAGGAAAAGCCCTTTAAGATCATGTCCAACTAAAAGTCTGTTTCAGGATCATGTCAGTAAAGCAAGAGGTGAGCTAAGAGTGAGGAGTGTGCACTTCTGTCTGTGGCATTATCATGGGAGAGCAAACTAAAACAGTTTTCATTCTACAGAATTCTAAAGTACCTCCTAGGTCAGTGAGGGAGCAGTGTTTTGGCTGTCTCTTGGAAACATGTTGGGCATGCTGCCCCTGCCCTTGCTGCAGGGCTCAGCCTGGCTGAGCTGGCCCTGAGCTATCAGCCACAGCAGAGTTCCCTGTGGAGGCTTTTACCCTGTTCCACACACACCCTGCAGTCCCAGCCCTTATCTAGATGAGACAGTGTAGAAATGTGCAGTCCTCTGGCTCTTGCCTGCTGCACTTGTGTTTCTCCACCCTTCCCTTTCTTGTTAGGACAAAAAAAAAAAAAAGGGCTGTGGCACCATGGAAGGGCTTCTCAGCTTTTTGTCCTCTGGTGTTGCCTCTTCCCAACTGAATCAAGACACCTCAAATTCCACTTGAATGTTTTTGATTGTGTGAACCTGTAAAACAAGAAACATTTCAAATATTACGAGAAAGAAAAAAAAAACCTAAATGGATAACTGAGCTGTATGATCTTTTGACTTGCAGGTTCATCCTGACAATGAAGATTGGACCTGTTTTGAACAGTCAGCAAGTCTGGATATCAAATCTTTTTTTGGTTTTGAAAGCACAGTGGAAAAGATTGCCATGAAGCAATACACCAGCAATATTAAAAAGGTGAGCCTGCAATTGGGAAGGATGTGCCTGGCTCCAAGTTACCAAAAGACAATGAGGCTGCTGCTAAGTAACAGGCTGCTCTGCTCAGAAAGCTGGGCTGCTTTGCTAAAGGCCTGGGGCAGTGTCTGTGTAGGGCTGTTTCAAGTGAATTCTTTAGAGATCTGATTTTCAGCCCAATCCTTTTTGTGTCTAAATGTGTGGGTTTTTCAGTAGCTGAAATAAACTTTCTCTTTTGAAGGGAAAAGAAATAATAGAGTACTACCTGAAGCAGCTGGAAGAAGAAGGAATAACATTTGTCCCTCGCTGGACTCCTCCTGTTGCATGTAAATCAGAGAGCAGCACATCCCACCCAAGGAGACCAGTGTCACCTGCCATTAATATCCCAGAGTCTGCCACAAAGGAGGGCTTGAGCAACAAGGAGATCCTCAACACCTCCAGCAGCCCCTCAGAGCCCACTGCAGGAACACCTGATGGTATGGGGGTCTGATGGGTTGTTCTGGGAAGCTTTGTACTGGAGAGGCTCTCAGCACTGGGCAGCTGAGGAGCTCCACGTTGGCTCCTGAGTTGGTGACAGGCAGTGTTAGTGTGGGTCACCAAGCAGTGACATGTGGCAGAGCTCAGGCAGCTGTTGTGGGCTGAGCTCATGAGTGGAGATCAGGTATGAGCAGAACTCTTTGCTGTTCATTGGGTTGCAAATGAACAGTCTGCTCTTACTCTGAAGTTCAGGGATGGGTATAACTATAGGAATGATGGGGAGGAAACAGCTGAAACTTCCCCAGACAATCTTCTGGGAATTTGGGTGAATTCTTGCACAGGGTAACCAAAGCTTCTCTAAGGATTTCTAGAAGCAGCAAGCCCAGTGGTGCTGTGGATTGATGAATCTGAGTACACTGGCAAAACACTTTTACAAATGTCTGCTTTTGTTTCTTCCTTAGCTACAGAAGGAGAATTTTATCTTCTTCATAAAGATGACTGTGTTTGTTGCTTTGCTCATCTTTTCACTGATTCAAAGGAATCTATTCAGTTCTGACCAAATACTGCAGCCACTTTGAGACAGCAGCAAATCAGACCACTTGGTGCTTGGCCTAGGTCATGTCAGGACCACTCTGATCACCTGCAATCTCTTTTTAGATAAGCTGGATGCAGATTACATCAAGAGGTACCTGGGGGACCTGACCCCGATGCAGGAGAGCTGCCTCATCCGCCTGCGCCAGTGGCTCCAGGAGACGCACAAAGGCAAAGTGAGTGCCCGGGGCTGTCCCCTGCCTCAGAGTGTGTGACACAAGGTGGGCTGAGGAAATGTCCTGCCACACCCCCTGGGGCTGAGGAAATGTCCTGCCACACCCCCTGGGGCTGACTCTTTCTGCTCAGTGGCTCTTCATGATCAAAACTGAAGTTGAAGCAGTGGCAATAGGAGGAGTTCATCGTGACTGTCCAGCTGACTGCAGCTGAGGTGCTTCAATAATTAGCATGCAAGCCTCTCAGACTGTCAGTTAAACTGCCACTGGGGAATAACATCAGGTTTATAAGTCTTCCTGGTTTTTACAATGACCTTATTTTTACATTTGTTTGTTTTGGCCAAACATCATAGTCTTAAATACTGAAACACTGGTAGCAGTGGAGCACTGATAGCAAGGCTGGGGTTTTTCCAGGGCCTTTTGATTTGCATGTGTGTCTCAGCTTCCTCTAACTTAACAATAAGACACAGTCTGTGCTTTGTCCTGATTTATTTAAATTGGACTGGCTTGGTATGGTCATACAGGTGGAAATGATTACATTAGAGTTCCTGAATTTTTTGTATCCCTTATGAAGGTAGCTGCAGTGCCTGACAGGGCTTACTTATGATTTTGTTTCAAACAAAGGCCGATTTTCTTGAGTAACTCCCAGTGTTACACACCATCCTCTCGGTGCAAGGCTGCACATTTTTCAGCCTCTATTGTTTCTGTTCTTGTTTTCAAACCTTGAATACAAAATTTGGTTTGGTTTTGTTAATAGATCCCAAAGGATGAGCACATTTTAAGATTCCTGCGTGCTCGGGATTTCAACATCGACAAAGCAAGAGAGATCCTTTGCCAGTCCCTGACGTGGCGTAAGCAGCACCAGGTGGATTATATTCTGGACACCTGGAATCCTCCCCAAGTGCTCCAGGATTACTATGCAGGAGGTTGGCATCACCATGACAAAGGTATGGTTTCAGTACAAAATATGTATTGAACAGCCTTTTTACATCTTGAATCAAAGGTGATGGTTGTCCCTCTGTTAACTAGAGGGGGCTGTTGAGAACTTCTCAGTTGTTACGTACTAAAGACACTTAACTTGACAGAATGTTTTGGGTTGAAAGGGGATTTTAAATAATCTTGTTCTCCCTCCCTGCCATGGGCAGGGACACCTTTCACTAGACCAGGTTGCTCAGAGCCCCGTCCAGCCTGGCCTTGAACACTTCCAGAGGCATATCCAGAGCTTCTCTGGGCAGCCTGTTCCAGTGCCTCTGCCAGCTCTTAGCTGCTGGAGGCAGAGTCCTGGATCAGAGTCTTTCTGACTAATACTGACATACTTAAATTTGCTTTGCCAGGAGCTTAAAAAAAGTGATTAATTGCACTTCCGTGGTACTCTGAGATGCTTAGAAGGGTGTTAGGCAAATGCTGAGTGTGCTCTTTCAGTGATTAAAAGGTGTTTGTAAATAAGTATATCTTTGTAATCAATTTATTTCTGATGTTGCATAAGTCTGCTGATGGCATAAATGAATATTTATTTGGCATTACAGTCAGCTTAATGATGAGAAGTGGAATGTTGCAAAAACATCAAATCGAGCAGGTTTGCCTAAGAAGAGAAGCAGCTTTGGCTGAATTCCCTTGGTACTGTGAGCCACAGCTTGACACAGTCCCTTGTCCCTCTGCTTTATCGTGCACTGATCTCGTTGCTAATACATACATAGAAATGAAACGTGTTGGAATTTGTGGCTTGAGGCAAGCTGGGCTCTTTAGATAAGGAAATGATCTCTTACTGTGAGAGATCTGTGCTCTGATTGAGCCTTTTCCCACCAGGCATCATTGTTTCTGCTCAGCTCTTCCTTTTTCAAGCAGGGTATGAAACAGGGCAGGATGCCGTCAGCAGTAGTGGCCAGGAGACAGGGAGGATGCAGCAGAAGTTTAATCACAGAGCTTGAATGGCTCTTCCCTGCTGCTCTGGGTTTGACAGACCTCAAACTGAGAAAATGGAAAACGAGAATGTGCTTGCAAAGATTGTAGGGAAAAAGACCCGTTAATAAGTTCTCCCTTTCAGGCCCTTCCTTGCCTGTCCTTTGCAAAGACTTCCTCTGTCAATAGCACACAACTGGGTCCTGCCAGTGAGCAGAAAGGTGCAGAATGCATCAAAGGCTTGTTTAATGTTCTTCTGAGTTCTGCAGTCTTGTGGTGAACTTCTTGCCCCCTCCCTTCCCCTGCAGTTCCTTTGATCTCTCTTGCTGCATACCCACAAGTAAAGCATGGCTTTGTCAATAATGGAAACACCATTTCAGAACTGAGCAGTTCTCTATAATTTAAAACTTTACAGTGGTGGGCTCTTTTTTTAAACCCTCTCTTCTAGTATTGCTCCTTTCCTCCTACATGTGCTAAATGTGCCAAACTTAAGCTGGCTGAATGCTGTGTGGCTTTTAGTGCTACAGCAAAGGCAGCAGTGATAATGAAGCATGTTGTCTAGAATGAGCTATCAGTGCTAAAGAAAAGAAGTTATTGTTTTGGCTTGCAATTAGCACAGATTTCTATACATCTGAATGGCTTTTATTTTGACAGGAATGCTTCAATCTAATGTCTTTTTAAAACCACAAAGCTCTAATGGAATATAAATTGTACAGTGATAACAAAGCACTGTCAGCTGAGACTCTCCTTCATGTGTCATTTGGGTGGACCAGGGTTACTGAGCTGTTAGTTTGGGTTTGGAGGCATCTGTGTGAGCGAGGGAGGGAGGGAGGGAGACCTGCTATGAAGCTTAATAGTAGTTTTTGTTTAGTGTTTCAAAAGCTAAACAGTACATTCCAAGATAACTGTGTGCCGATATTAAAATAACATTTTCTTTATGTCCACCTGATAAAACATAAAACACTGTGAACTTCCATGGGGGCAGTGTCTTTGCCAAGTAAATAACTTGCCTTGCCTCTGCAGTTTTGGTTGTTTGTTTTGTTTTTTTTAATAGTGTGGTTTTTGCAGTTTCTCTCCTTGTGTCCCAAAGGACTTAAAGATAATTTGATAACCTCTCTTGCAGCTGTTGGAGGGGAGTGAAACTGCGCAGACAACAAGACTTGATGGAGATTTTTATGTAGAAAGCTTCCTTTCTTTTCTTCTTTTTATATTGTATGTTAACATACTCACTTTTATAAAGTGGTGGTTATTTAGAATAGATGAAGCAAGGCTTAAAAAGTGCATCACAGCTTTAGGAGGAGACTGGGAGCTGTTTTGTGGAACTAAGAGCCAGAAATTCAAACTTTGATTCTCAATTTCAGCCAACATAGTAATTCACCTTAATGCCTGAGTATCCTGCCAGTGTCAGGCTGCCCCAGTGTGCAGGCTGAGTGTGGAAAGGCAGGGCTCTATTGCAGAGGGGCCAGCTGAAGCAGAACAGGGTCCAGCCTGTTCTCACCAGGCTTAACCTGCATTAGCAGGGCTGGGTGCCAGTTCTGCACAGAGTGCAGTGACAGAGCTGGAGTGTGGCTCCATCCAGCAGACTCTGCAGAGGGCAGGCTCTGGGTTAACACTTGGTTTCATTAATTCCCAGATGTCAGGATGGATATTTTTCTAGAAAGGTTGCTGTAAACTCTCCAGAGCACTATTGCATCACATGTGATAAAAGCTTCACAGCCTTCCTTGCAGCTCTGCACTTACAGGAAAAGCTTCAGTTCACTGGTGTACCTGAGCTGGCCTGGAAGCTAAGAATAGTCTGTGTCATTAATTGTGTATACCAAGGCCTGGAGTGTACTGATGTACTCAAAGTCCTTTGAACTTTCCATGAAGGTCAGGGAGCTATTTCTGAATCAAGATATCTCCATTTTGCAGCTCATTTACAGGTAATCCATTGGTGTGGCTGCACAGAGTGATGTTTATGTTGCCGTCTGGGGAGGTTTAACTGTCATGCTTTGTTTCCATGTGAATTCTTTAGAGGCAGCTCTCTCAAATGTCCCTTGTGTGCTTTGTGTCCCTGCAGACGGGCGCCCGCTGTACGTGCTGAGGCTGGGCCAGATGGACACCAAGGGGCTGGTGCGAGCGCTGGGGGAGGAGGCTCTGCTGCGCTACGTGAGTGATCCTAACAGCAATTCCTCACAACAACGGCAGCTTTCCAGCTAGGAACCCCCTCTGCCACAGCATCCGCCCCTCGGGGCATTCTGATGGGCTCTCTGGCCATCAGCTTTTGGTTGGAATAGGTCTGAAAGCCCCTGGTAGCTGTTCCTGCAGGGTGATGGAAAGGCAGAGTTCCTGGCAGCTGCTGTGGTTATTGATTGGCATTTGCACAGATTCTTCTGCACTTGTGCAGACTCCAGTCTCTGCTCTTGTACAGATGAGAAAGTCTCACACTCAGGATTTTATCAAGCCTGTACTCCAAGGATAAGAATCATGTATTTTTAAAGAATAAGTGCTTGCCTGTAGTTCTGTTTTCTCTAAAGGCATCACTCAGACTGTTACTGTGGATCTGCTCAGCTTCCAAGCAGAAAGCTGGCAGAATTCCAGCTTTGCACCAACTTTTTTTGACTCCTAGTAATGGCAGGAGTAGCCATAGTGACTATTAAAAACAGATTTTATTTTTCTCTTGGCATTTCCAAGCAGACACTAACTTTTGTTTGCTTGGCCTAGTTCTGTTTCAAGGTTGCTTTCTGTGATTTCAAAAGGGGCTTTAATTTCTGAGTAATTAAGGGTAATTGTAGTGATTTCTAGTTCATTCTTTGGCAGGGGAAAAAGTTTATGCTGGTTTGATCTTGTACTTTTAATTAGTCTTTGGATATAAACATATTTTCTTTATCCACCTACTGAGTTTGAGACTTTTCTAAACCCCACTCTTTCTTATGCAGGTTCTTTCAATAAATGAAGAAGGGCTGAGGCGATGTGAGGAGAATACAAAAGTGTTTGGCAGGCCAATAAGGTAAAGTCTGCTCTGTGGGAATTAGCTGCTTTTATGGGTGTTGGGGGGATGTCAGGCAGGGGAACAAGCAGAGGGTAGGCTGTGTCTCACATGCAGGATACAATCATACAGTTAATTAAGAGCCTCCCCAATTAGTGGGGCTAGAGGGAGTGTGCCTGGGGAAGCCTGAGGGACATACAACCAATTCCTGCCCCAGCAGCCTTGGTCTCATGCTCAAAATGCTTCTGTTGGGGCTGTTTCTCTTCTGCTCCCTTCTACTGCTGGATATCTGCAGGGCAGTGCAGCCTAACTCCCAAATCTGTTTGGGGGTTGGATTTTACAGGCACTGGGCATTGCTGCAGGCTGCCAAAAAATCAGGCCATGATAGTATGATGAGTAACATTTCCAGTAGTTTCAGGTGTGGTTTCCATGTCACTTGTTCATCCATAGTCCACTCCAAGGCTCATAACGCTCAGTTCTGGTTTGCATTCTCCATTTATTATGTGTGGCTGCTCAGCTGTTGATCCAAGGTGAGGTCATGAGGCTCCTGTGGAATCTGGGATCTAGTTTTCCAGGTTCTGGCATGACTTCATGTGAAATTCAGTCAAAAGTGGTTTGCTAGCCCATCTTTAAGTCATTGTAGGGGTCACTTGGGAAAGTGGTAACTGCAAAATGGATTTAAGAGTGTGGAATGAAGGCAGAACCAGTCCTGAAAAGATACCATATTTCTTGGACTCTCTCCAGTTTCTTCCTCCTTCCCCTAATCTGTAAGGTGCAGAGATATGGGGTGTGCCTGCTTATCCTTTCCCTGTTACAGAACTTGCTGCCCAAGTTCTCCAGGGGAGCTCAAATCCAAGGGAGAAGTCTCCTGTGTAACAGTGGAATGGTGCTGCCTGCTGCATCTTCATTTGTAGCCATAATCTTAAAGGGCTGCATATTAAACATTTAAAGTGAAACAAAGGAGGGTTTGGTGTTTCATAGAAGCCTTATGCATAATGTAATGGCTGCTGGCTGGTGCAGCACAGCTGCAAATCTTGAATTCCTGCCCAGGCCAAGACCTGAGCTTGGAAAGAAACTGAAACACATGCTGCAGCTCAGTAGTTAGTGTTAAGAACATATCTCTTCCTATAGAAAAGGCTTTCTTCACTGAGATCTGACAACAGAATTAGCTTTGATGTGTATTGGCACTATTGTGCTCTGTGTTAGTAGAAAATCTGCACTGTGAATGTTAAATTGCTTCAGAGCAGCAGCGTGGCCACTTAATTGATCTCCCAGTGAAAGCAATGGTTTAATGTTTGGGCTGACTGTTGACAGGTTTTTTTTTGGCTTCATATGAACTGAATTTTTATCTGGAATCTAAAATACCTGTGGGGGAGTATGCAGAGTGATCATTGCACACCCCTTAAACTCCAGAGTTCACAGGCCACACAAAGCAAGGAGGTAAAATAGAAGAAACCAAAACATGCAGAGGGGTCCCACATTTCAGTGTGTTGGACATTTACATAAACAAGGAGAAATTTGATATTATTGAGATTTTTCTTTTTCTTTTGTCTCTCTCAAATTCAGCTCTTGGACCTGTCTAGTAGATCTGGAAGGCTTGAACATGAGGCATTTATGGAGACCTGGTGTCAAGGCCTTGCTGAGAATCATCGAGGTGGTTGAAGCTAATTACCCTGAGACCTTGGGCCGTCTCCTTATCCTAAGAGCACCTCGAGTATTCCCAGTTCTCTGGACACTGGTATGTGTGTAATCCAAGGTGCTCCTCAGTCCTCTCAGTTTGTAAAAGCACTTGAGGCTGTATGTGTAGCAAACGTTGCCATTAGGAAACATGTCCTATACACAGGATTCCTGGAGTGGATTAAAAAACATCACCTAAGAAACCTGATTACACTGTTGGTTGATTTAGCTTTAGTGGTGTGGACTTTGCATAAGCAGGATGGTAACACTCAGTGTGATCAAAACTGTCTCCTTCAAAATTGACTTGAGAACAATGTAAATTGACTTGAGAAAAACGTGAGGGCCTGATCTGTTCTGTTTTTCTTTCTTTTTAGGTTAGTCCATTCATTGATGACAACACTAGAAAGAAATTCCTTATTTATGCTGGAAATGACTACCAGGGTCCTGGGGGACTGCTGGATTACATCGATAAAGAAATTATCCCTGATTTCCTCGGTGGAGAGTGCATGGTATGAATATAAACTGTTGCATATAGCAACTTATTTGTGGTTTTTTTTAATTATTATTTTTCCTCTCCTCTAAGAAAAGTCTGTAAGCACAGAGTTGATTTTGGGTGTAGTTTGGAGGTGGAGGGTATGGTGTAGGATTCCAGGCTCAGTGCTGTTTAAAAAGAACAGTACAATGTTTCTCTTGGATGAATATCAAATACCTGATCAAAACCAAGCATAGCCAAGCATAGCTAAAAGCCATAGTCTGTTCCCTGGAAAATTCAGTCTGAGGAAGAGCTGTCACCATCAGCTGATCCAGAGAGTCTGTGTCACCTAAAAAACTGATCCCACAAGAAGCCCCAGGAACATGTGGCACATCTGCTAAGAGGGCTCAGCAACAGCCCAGTCTCCCCACACAGAGTGTGCAGTTACCCTCAACAAGTCAGAAAAGTGGTTTTACTGCAGGATACTGTGATTTCTCTGTCCCTTGTCACATGCCTTGATAGCTGTTTCCTGCCTGGACCCTGGGTGTCAGTTGGATCTGGCATTTTAACATCTCGCTTTGTTTCACCTGTAATGCTTTTGACAACACAGGCAGGGTGTGTTTACAGCCCCTGTGCGCTCTCTAAATTAATTTCTGTACCATTCTCAAAAATTCATCTGTGTCAGTTCCAATAGAGTCTCAAATGAAAATGAAGTACAGTTAGATGTGTTGGAGTAGAGCACGTGTTTATCTCCAGTGGGCTGGTCTTTGTTGCTGCAGTAGCTTTCAGTGTTATCTAATTTGGAGCCTAAAGCTGACAAAATCCACTGCTTAAGTAAGCAAAAGTGGATGTTACCAGAAAGCAAATTGCTACAATACTTCCTGCCAGTTACAGGCAGTGGCAATCTCTCTCTTCTTCTTTACTTCTGAGTATTTGAACAGAAATGACTTCTCTGAGATTTTTTCAATTCTGTGTTGTAATTCAGTTACCAAACACTTTTATTTCCCCAGACACTTCTGTGGAACCTGATGTCAACTTCATTGCTACATGCTTCTTAAAACAGAAGTTTGCTCAGGGAAGTTGTGTAATCACTGTCAGACAGCTGTAACTTCAAAACTGTTACCTTTGCTGGCTGCAGTGTCCTTTTACCTGCCTGGAAACTTTCTGTATCTCCCCACTATCCATCCTGAAATTTAGCTACCCCTGTTCTTTCAGGTCTCTCTAGCTCTGTTTTTCACAATTGCCAATTCCCTCAGGATTCTGAAATGCCTCCCATCTTTTTTCAGTGTAAGGTGGTGTAAATAATAATTACAGCCTTTGCACAGTCCCTTTCTGGGGTGCTGGCTGTTCTGTTCCCCTGGTATGCAGTTCTGCAAACGCCTCACCCAGATCATTTTAGAAAGAACTATATATGTGTCCTGTACAAGCTATAAAATTACTTTCAGACTGTTATCTTCTCCAGAGTATCCCTGAATGTTTGTTTCTGAAGCTGGAAGGCAGAGAACATGGTGGGATGGTCGCAGGAGATAATTTTTAATGGATTTTTTTTTTTGTTGTTTTAGTGTGAAGTACCAGAGGGTGGGCTGGTTCCCAAGTCCCTCTACCGGACAGCAGAAGAGTTGGAAAATGAAGACATCAAGCTTTGGACTGAAACAATCTACCAGTCTGCAAGTGTCTTCAAAGGAGCTCCACATGAGGTACAGCTCCAGCTGCCCTTTGCTTTCATTTTCATCTCAGCCCTCTGCTCCAAACTCAGTCTCTTGGCCTGGGAATGGTCTGTTGCCTGTTTATTTAATTCCTGTACTTCCACCTTCTGGAGCTGGTGCATGGTGATGCTTTAGTAGCTGAACTTAGTGATTGTTCCCCCTATTATTTTGTTGCCATTTTGAGAGCATCACTGGTTTTCACTCTATTCAAAGCCATATTCTTCTAAGCTAAGCAGGCAAAATTCTGAAATGTGGTTTAGAATAGATAACCCATCAGGGGGGAATTTGTATCTGCAATGCCTTTTTTTGATCATTAAATAGCCTTTTTAATAGTAGAAACTAAGCCAAGCAACAAAAAAGCTGTGTTCCTTGTCCTTTTTTTTCTGTAGCAGTTTGCCTTTACTGAGCAAATTGCTGTTGTCTGATGTGTCTTTCCTGCCTCAGGTCCTCATCCAGATCGTGGACGCCTCGTCTGTGATCACTTGGGATTTTGACGTGTGCAAGGGCGACATTGTTTTTAACATCTTCCATTCCAAAAGAGCCCCACAGCCTCCCAAAAAAGACTCTCTGGGAGCTCATAGTATTACATCTCCTGGTGGGAACAACGTCCAGTTGATAGACAAAGTGTGGCAGCTGGGCCGTGACTACAGCATGGTGGAGTCTCCCCTGATCTGCAAAGAAGGGGAGAGTGTGCAGGTGAGGCAGCCAGAGCCCCTGTGGGGGCAGATGGAGCCCAAAGTTCTTACTCACAGCTCTGATGACTGAGTGGTGACTCACTGCTGGGCTGCCTGCTTGCTTTTGGCCAGCATTTCAGCTGCTGTTCCAGGCTGGGTGCTGCAGGGAGCAGGCATGGGATGTACATGGGATCTGCTGGGAGGGGAAATTGCATCAGTCCCTAGTGACTGAGATGGACCAGCAAGGAAACATGGGGAGGCCACCTAAAATGGCACATCCAGAAAGTAAAAATCATGTTTTGTGCTGTAATTCTGACAGTTATTTACTGGAGCAAATATTCTGTGTTTGAGGAATACCACAGTGCTTGCCCTCAGTAATAAGAGAAGCCTGGAAATCAAGTCTGAGCTTCTGTGTGTTTGCCCTCTAATGGGCAGTGTAAGAGCATCTGATGGCCAAAGCTCCTGAAGGTTTTTTTATGCCATTTACAACCTGTCCTTTAATTCCAGGTTTAGTAAAACATGCAGCATGTTTAAAGTCACACACTGCCACTGCTGTTCCTGTTGACTTGAAATGAGTCAAACAGCTTCTGAAAAAGCAGCTCCTTAAATCACTAAGATAAAAGTGCTAGACTGGAAATATGACAGTGACCTCTTGAACTGTGAAGCAGAAGCCTTGACTGCTCTTTTCACGGTCTCAAAGGACAGCTCTGAATGAAAATAAAGGGAAAAATGGATGTTGTTTTATAGCAGAACTTGTCCTTTCAGCATATTAAATCCTAACCCCTCGACACTGTTGAAAAGCTGGAGGAACTGCTGGTGTTCCATCCCAGATTTGATAAGGATGTTGTGTGGGGAGAGTCTCCCAGCACTGCCATTTGGCTGAGGAGCTGAAATACTGGCATTGGGCAAAAATTCTGGGCATGTGGGCATTTCTTCTCAACTTGGGAAAGAAATGTCAAGCCTACAAATCTCTGTTAACCAAGTTAATTTTTGGTTTTTGTTCTGTCTGCTTGCAGGGCTCCCATGTGACCAGGTGGCCTGGCTTCTACATTTTACAGTGGAAATTCCACAGCATGCCTGCCTGTGCTACAACCAACCTGCCTCGTGTGGATGATGTGCTGGCATCTCTACAGGTGTCCTCTCACAAATGTAAAGTGATGTACTATACAGAAGTGATAGGATCTGAAGATTTCAGGTATGTCTGGCCAAGGGCAGGCAATGTCAAACCTTTCTGATTATTTGGATGATCAAGTCAATGTCAACTGCACTTAAGAACAAGTAAATTGTGAGGGTCTTAAAAAGTTGCACTGAGGGTAACTAATGTATAAAAGGGGTTAATTAGTTCTCTCCTG
Organism: Cettia cetti; assembly: GCA_013401135.1. Classification (NCBI taxonomy): domain Eukaryota; kingdom Metazoa; phylum Chordata; class Aves; order Passeriformes; family Sylviidae; genus Cettia; species Cettia cetti. Next base: position 15,018 of record VZUI01036184.1, on the reverse strand, counting down.
GTAATATCTCTGGTCACTTGGCTCTGCTTTGAGAGCTTCTTGGGCTTGGCAGATTGTTCTGTAGAAGGATGTGCAATTCAAATTCCCGTTGTTGAATTTCATTTTCTGTCAGTGGATAAACTTGACTGAAATTAAATCTCCATGTCTTTGAACAGCATCTGAAAGCTTTGAAAGGAGTGCAGTGTCCTCATTACCTTATGTGGTGAGGCAGAAAAGCTTTTGAGTCTCTGCACCAAAGCTGTTACTTGCTTTTTATTCAGTGTGCAAACAAATAAAGCATAGATGCAAAGCAGAAATCAAAATCTTTGTGTGTTCTGAAGCTTAAAACTGCTTTCTCCTTTTTTTTTTTCCCTGCAGGGGATCTATGACCAGCCTTGAATCAAGCCACAGTGGATTCTCTCAGCTCAGTGCTGCCACCACCTCCTCTAGCCAGTCCCATTCCAGCTCCATGATTTCCAGGTAGTGCCACAACAGCTGAAAAGCAAATGGATATGATGGCTGGACCCTCGCCCGTGGCAGCTGACTGCAATACAGCATATTCAACTGGCAATTGTGCAAAAAACCCCACCCCAAAAAGCCTTTTATAGATAGTAAAGTAGCTGTTTGAATTTTACACTTAGTGGTTTTGGTCTTTGTTAGATCCAACAGCTTGTCTCTTAACTTTAACCCTTTTTCCTAACTCAGCCATAAATATTTTTGCAATTGTGCTTGCACAAATCCAAACTCTGAACACAAGGGCTCTTACTGAAAAGGAAAAACAACCAGTGCATCAATTCAGAATGATTTTTTTTTAACTGTGTAGATGTTAAAAAGCAAAAAAGAAAATCCCTACCAAAAATGCTCCGTAGTGCATTAGAGATCAACTACAAGTCTCCTGTCAGGACATTCCTTGCCATCCTGAGAAATCCCCTGTGATCTTCCAGTGCTGCAAATTGTTCTCCCATTGCCACTAATGATGTCCAAGACAAAGAACAGCAGTTGCTGTTGGATATTTGACTTTGTGAGTCCATTTTTTTCAAAGCATGCCCACAGAGCTGTGGCCAGGCTGTAACACTGAAAATACCTTTTGTATGAGCACATTTCTGGGGAATCTGAGCTCTGGGTCTTGCTGAGTTAAAGCAATTTGTTCTTTCCTTGGATTTGTGGAGCGTTGCAGAGAGAGAGGCAGAGAGCAGGCTCTCCCTTGCTGTGTCACACTGGGCTCATCCAGAGCTGCTCTGAGCATTTGTTCCCAGCTCTGTGCTGGAGTTTCACTCCTTCCTTAGTGCATTCCAAGCAAATGGATTTTACTGAGATTCTCCTCTTGTCAGGAATTTATGCAGAGCTTCAGCCTGCTGCTTAAACCAGTCCAAAGGAGGTGTGGTTTCCATCCTTCCTGAGCACTTCTCCCTCCCTGGGGCCTCCTGTTCTTCCCTGGGCCTGGCAGAAATAGAGCACCTCACTTCTGGTCAGCCTTTGTGTGGGCAGGGAGCACAGGGATCTTCCATCTGAATGATGTATTAAGGATTCTCTCCATTTTCACTGGCAGAGGTGATCTGCCATTTGGGATCCTGTCCCTGTTTGCCAGGCCCAAGTTGGAGCCTTGCTGAACTCTGTTCAGGTGTTCTTCCCTCTCAAGCCCTCTCTATGCATAGCAAAAGGCTCCAGAGACTGAGCTGTCAGACAAATACAGACCACACTTAGCAGTGGAGCAGAGATTTTGGGCTGAAATGCAGCAGGATTTGCAGTTAGGTCCTTGATCTTTCCTTACCCTTGGTAGAGCTGAATTGTCCATGCAGGCACAAGGAGCTCCTGTGCTGGCTGCAGTCCCTGCTAGCAGTGGGATAGGATCTGGCTCAGGTAAGTGGTGGAGGAACTTACAGAGGTGTTGCACTTGGAAAGCAGAACTCACTCGAGATTCTGGATCCCCTGCCTGAGGAAAGCTGGTTCTAAACTCAGTGTGAAGCTTTTTTATGCCTGCAGAGCTCTGGAGAGGCAGGTGCCAGACCTCTGACAGCAGCTCTGCTGCAGCCCTGTTCTGGCTGTGGCACCTGGCAGAGCTGACAGATATTTTAGTAACAGAGTTGTTTAGAGCCCAACCTCCTTAAACTGAACCCAGCTGACCTGTTCTGGAGCTCTTTTAGATTCAGAAGCTGGAGATGGAAGTTAGGATGACATTTAGGCAGCCAGAGTGACACAAGTCACTACTTTGGTGTCACACAGCTCCCACCCAGTGCCTGCACTGCAGCCTGCACAGACTGTGGCTCCAGGGCTGCTTCCAGGAGCTCTGCCCGAATTCCTGACACCAGGAACCAGGATTCCCAGCACAGGGAGTGCAGCTGGAGCACACTGAGGTTCACCTGCTGACACTCATGGCTTTTCTTCCCATTCACCAGGCTGTAAGGGCTGAAGATGGTCCCTTTCTCTCTCTCTCTCTCTCTCTCTCTCTCTCTCTCTCTCTCTCTCTCTCTCTCAGATGGCGATTTTGCTGACAACTGTAAAGAATCTGCTCCATTCAACACTCCACATCTGTCCAGGTGTCTGGCTTTGTAGACCTTTTTGAGTTGCAGTCCCTTTCCAAGTCTGAAGATCTATATTTTTGTTTTTCACTTGAGCTGGCTCAAAAGTGGCACTTTGCGTTTTTCCTGCTGTTGATCTTAACACACCTTTTAGAGCTCAAAGCACATGACAGCACAAACAGCCAGGAAGATAAAACTCCAGAAAAACAATAGTTAATCTTCCTGTAAGCAGAGTGCTGTGGCAATATGACTTGATCACTGCAGTCTAATTAATTTCCCACACCCTGGTCTTTCTTTGTGTGATACTGCTCTTCCTTCTCTCAGCCAGTGACTCTTCTGTTGGCACCTTTCCTGTTAACAGTGTCCTTCACTTCCCTGTCCCTCCTCATGAACTGCATATCAAAATCTGTAAATGTTTTGTATACATAATACCTCATTCTTGGTAATAAAATACAGATAGTCTTTAAAAGATTTTTTTATTGTTATCAATAAATGTGAACTGTTTGGAAAAAAAAAATAAAGGGGGCCAGTCTCTTTATTTAATTCATCTGCTGCAAAGCTTCCAGGTTATTTTATGAGCTGGATTCAGGTCTGCCAGTGCTGGGTGAGGGAGGGGCTCCTTGGCTGCCCCCACCACTGACCCCTCAGGCAGGAGGCTGGGACAGTCACACTTTGGAAATGATGGGGTTTAATTAGTTGAAGCAGACCAAGCTTCAGCTATTTTAAAAACAGGAGCCAATAAACATCAAACTGGGTTTCCTAACTCCTGGAGCTGGAGCACAGGCTACAACTCATCTATGGTCAGTCTTTCAAATTTGATCCAAGCTGTGAAGTTTCCCTGAATGAGAATCTTCAGCCATGGTGGTGGAGGTCTGTCAGCGAGACCAGATGGCTGCCTGACCTACTTCCAGCTTTAACATGTGGTCAATATTTCTGTGCCAGCACATAAGAATGGGCCAGCTCTCTGCTGCTCGGGGCCTTGCTGAGTGCAGCAGCCCCTGGGAAGGTGTTGTGCAAGGAGGTGGCTTTGCTGCTCAGGGGGGCTGTGCCTGGAGACCTGGGCAGCTGCCTTTGTGGCCAGTGCCCCTCCCTGAAATGGCAATTAAATAAACCCAAGCCTCAGCCCCTGCTTGAGCTGGGCAGGGGATAACGGTGCAGGCCAGGGCTGGATCAAACAGCTCCTCTGGGAGAGGTGTCAGTCTGGTTGAAGTGTGTGGTTTAGCTTTGGTTGGTTGATTTTTATTTTTTTTTTTAATGTAGATTTTTATGAAACAAAGCAAAATTCCTGGAAGAAATTTCACCTGGGGTTTTTTTCCCCCACCAGCATCCCCTGCCTCCCCACAAAGCTGAGGGCTCCCTTTGCAACCTCGGCTTGCCAGCAAATCTGTAAATTCCCAGAGGAGGATCCTGAACCTCCCTTCCCGAATCCCCCCGAGTCTCTCCCGCTGCAGCAGGAGCTGCCCCGGCTCGCTGGCAGCAGCTCAGTCCCCGCAGGAGCAGCCAGGGCTGCTCGCTCTGCCTTCCCTCCGCAGGATGAGCTGATTCTGCGCTCGGGGTAGGCAGGCAGGGTAAAATGGTGATGGAAAGAACAATTCTGTGAGCCTGGGAGTGCCAGCAGCGCGGGATGCACAACGCAGGGACAGCGAGCCCTCCCCCTGTGCCGGCCCCATCCCGCACGCCCACCGCCCTCCCACAGCCCCGGGGGCAGCTGCGAGGCCGGCACAGCATCCCTGGGAGCTGCTTCCCAGGGCAGGGGCTGCTTAAGGCTGCCGGGAGAGACAAATCCTTGGGCAGAAGTGTTAGGTTTTGGCTGGCTTTCCATAGCCATCAGCAGCCGGCTCTACTATTCAGGCTCTTAAAAAAAAAAAAAAAATTAAAAAAAAAAAAAAATTGCCTTCTCCTGGGTTTTCTTGGAAGGGTAGGAAGGCACTTATTTTATTTTGCTAACTCATGCTGGTGTTTGGATGCTGAGAAATAAAAAGTCAGGATTTTGCAACTTGTTTTATTCCCTTCCTTACGATCACTGCTGAACTCCTCCCAGTTTGTGCCATCAGCCTTGGTCCCCTGGGGTCCCCTGGGGTCCCCTGGCAGCCACAGGCCAAGGGGAGCAGGGAAGGGACCCCGGATTTGGGGCCCTTTCCCCTGTGCACAGCAGGGGAACTGGGGCTAAGAGAGACAGAGCTGGGCCTCCCCCAACCCTCCTCCTGGCCTAACAAACCCACGAATAAATAAACCTCAAGCTTTTCTTGGTCTGGTGGAGCCTTCCCTTGTGCCCTGGGTGACCTTAGTGGGGCAGCTCTCCCGGGATGGGCAGCCTGAGGGGAGCCCTGGATCCCAACATCCCTCAGGGGGGGCTTGGGATTTGGGGTGACCCCAGAACTGCCCCACTCCTGGGGACTGTGCTTTGAACCGTTTGCAAAGAAAAGGGAAAATGAAGGAGAGAAAGGAGGAGGGAGAGGAAGGAGAAAGAGGGGAAGGGGAAGGGGAAGAAGAAGGGAAAGAAAAAAAAAAGAGAAAGGAGTTAATGTCACATACCCTGCAAAAAAAAGGTGCAGGGCAGCCCCAGCCCCCAGCTATGCCCCCAGCCCCTGGTTTGCACACTCCCACTTCTCCTGATGGCGTTTTGTGCAGGAAACATCCAACTGGCTGTTGGAGAGCAAGTGCAGGGGGTCCCTGTGTGACCCCCCATTCCGGGCTGTGCTGGGGAAGATCCACAGCCCAGCCCAGGAGCGGGGTCTGGACCCACTGTGTGGGGTCAGCGCTCACTCAGATGTCACCCCACAGCCCAGTGTCCCCTCAGACCCCTCAGACCCCCGTGGGGGTTCCCAGCCCTGGGGTGAACAGCGTGAGGCCAGGGTGATGCTGAGCCAGTCCCAGCTCTGCAGGCAGCCCCTGTGCCCCCAAATCCAGCGTCTGTCACCCCTGGTACCGTGGGGCACCCACTGTGATGCCACCAGCATCACACACCAGCACAGCACCGAGCCGGTGTGATGCACGGGGCACAGCCCCCGCCCCAGCCCGAGTGTAGGACTGGGGGTAAAGGGCTGGGGGGGATCCCCGAGGGGGCTCCGGGGCCGAGCTGGTGCCCCAGGGACAGGGCAGGGACACGGGGAACAGGGACACGGGGCAGGGACACGGGGGGCAGGGACACGGGGGCAGAGACACGGGGGCAGGGACACGGGGGCAGGGACACGGGGGGCAGGGACACGGGGGCAGAGACACGGGGAACAGGGACACGGGGGCAGGGACACGGGGGCAGGGACACGGGGGGCAGGGACACGGGGGCAGGGACACGGGTGGCCGCGGCACGGCCGGGCCCCACAAACCCCGCTAGATGGTGCCAGCAGCCCGCGCACGGCCCCGGGCACCCGCCGGGGGGACACTGTCCCCACTGTCCCTGCTGCCAGGGGGACGCTGCCCTGCCACAGGAGAGGGACACTGTCCCCTCTGTCCCTGCTGCCACCGGGACACTGCCCTGCCACAGGAGAGGGACACTGTCCCCTCTGTCCCTGCTGCCACCGGGACACTGCCCTGCCACAGGAGAGGGACACTGTCCCCTCTGTCCCTGCTGCCACCGGGACACTGCCCTGCCACAGGAGAGGGACACTGTCCCCTCTGTCCCTGCTGCCACCGGGACACTGCCCTGCCACAGGAGAGGGACACTGTCCGTGCTGCCGATGGGGGTGGGACAATGTCCCCACTGTCCCTGCTGCCAGGGGACAGTGTCTCCTCGTCCCAAGGGGAGGGGCACTGTCCCTGCTACCCTGTCCCTTGTGCCAGGGGCTCGGTGTGAAGCTGGGGCTGGAGCACTGGTCAATAATGGGAGTCACAGACAGGGCAGGGGACCCCGTGTGACAGCCCACCCCCCAGCAAGGACAGCACTGATGATGGAGCAGCCGCCACTCCAGCCCCCCCCAGCCCCTCCCCTGTCCCCTGCACACTCGAGAGGATGCTCCACTGACCTCCAGGCACCAACCTGGTTCCCCTCCCACTGCTGAGAATCTTCCTGAACAGTCACCATCTCCCTGGGAGTCCTGGGAAACTTAATCACCACTGGAGAAAACCCTTGAGGATCTGCTGGGAGAAATGCTGTAGAAGTGAAAAAAATATCCTGCTTATTTCTTGGCTCCAGTATGGATTGGCCCAGGAGCTGCAGTTTGGGCTGTATTCAAACATTGAATTTTAATTACGAGCAGTATTTCACCAGGGACAGGGAGATGAGAAGAAGAACAGGCCAGTGAAAAAGATGGAAACTGAAAAATGCAAGTTCTCCCAAAAAAGAGCCTTGAAGCTCTTTTTTGAAGCTTTTGTTTGGCAAAACAAAATTTATCTCAAGCATTTTTTTGCCTTTGCATAGTTGTTTATTATAATAATATTTATTGTTGTACCATGCTGCCTCTTCTTGGAGGTGCTGACACAGCAGCAAAGGGGCAGGAGGACCCTCAGGTCCAGAATGTGTGTGGCAGAGCAGGAAGGGCAGGACCTGCTCCTGTCCCCATGGCTGGCACTGGCACTGCCAGGTCCCTGTGGGGAGCCATGGGCAGGTCAGTGCATCCCTCCTTGGAGTTTCTGCCATTCCCTCCAGCCTGGAGAGGCCACACAGCTCCAGCCACACCCCAGCAGAGCTGCAGAGCCCATCTGGCCTCATGTGCAGGACAGGGGCTGGGCTTGCTCCAGGGATTTCAGGGAAATCCCTCACCAGGCACTGATGGAAGTCCCAAAACAGCTCCCAGAGACCTTCTCCCATCACAGTTCGTGCCAGGGGGGCACTGCCAGACCCACCACACCCCAGCTGTGTGTGCAGCCCCTGCCTGGCTCCAGAGCTGGCTGTCCCCAGGGGTGGGGCTCCCCAGGAACCTGCCAGGACCAGGCTCCCAGGCCAGGCTGTGGTGGTGTCACTTGGTCACAGGCATCAGCCCCACGCCATGTGCCCACCCTGGGCTCATCTCCCCCCCTAGAGCTGGCACATCTGGGGGTGGGGGGCCCTGCAGGACCCCAGCACCCATCAACACCCAGAGCAGACCCAAGCAAAGCAGCCTGAAGGTTTTTCTTGCTGGACATGAGTCAGCCTGGGGATGAAGGCTCCCAGGGCTGCTCTAACCCCACAAAGGAGCCAGCTGCAGATGGAGGCTGCCCTCCACAGGGTTTCCCCTAAAAAACCCTATTTCCTGAGCAAGGGAGGGGCCCATTTCTCCATCACCCATTGCAGCAGCCCCTCTGCAGCCTTGCCTGCATCCCTCCCCCAGGAGCAGCCAGGACACAGTGGCACGATGACACTGCTGGCCTGAGGCAGCCTTGGGCAGCCACGCACCCGGGTGTTTATTCACCCTTCACAAGAACTTCAAAAGAAAGGAAGCAGGGAAGGATCATGTGAGCTCCCTGCCAGGAGGGCTGGCACTGCCCAGCACTGCCAGGGATGTCACCCAGGGCAAGGTCACTGGGCCCCTCCAGTCCACCCAGGAACTCTCCCCTGCTCACCCCAAGAGAGCCATCAGCATCCAAGGGCTGCAGCTGCCTGAGCAATTCTCTCTTTTGAAGATATTTGATGCTGTGCCTCAGAGAGGAGGGGCCCTGTTCTCCACCTGCCTCTCCAGCTCTGGGTGCTGCTGAGAGGAGCTGCAAAGAACTGAGGAGAAAAATGGAAAATCCCTTCACTGGGACAAGGAGACCTCTCCAGATCCAAGCAGCAGCCTTGCCCACCTGGACTGAGGCAGGATCTTGGTAAGCAGTGGCTGGAGCTGCTGCCCAGGACTCAGCAGGAGGTTGGAGCTGGAGCATCCCAGTCCCCGGTGGTGGCCCTGTGGCTGCTGGCACTCCCTGAGAGCAGCAGGCACCCCCAGACCCAGCAGGGCCCTGCTGTGAGGGCAGACACAGCAGGCTGGCCCAGCCACCCCTCCTGGCACGGTGGCAGCTGTCCTGCAGGACTTGGCAGTCACATCTCCAGGCCTTCCCCTGGGGGACACGGAGCAGGGACACCAATCTGTGCAAGCAGATGCCCCAGGCCCCAGAACCCTGTGCCATCCCCCCTGGGCCCTGGGGCTGCTGGGGAGAGGTGGGGAGGGATCCCAGAGCATTCCACTGGATCCCAGAGCGTGAGCATCAGCACTGCTGCAGCTTTGCCTCCTAAAGCAGGAGAACAAACCTGTTCAGGCTCAAGGGCTGGGATGCTGTTCCAGGTTTGTTTGGCTTCACCCTCTGAGGCTGCCCTGGCTGGGGGCAGGGAGGAGCCTGTGGGAGTGAGTTAGAGCTGTGGGTCTGGAATAGCATCCCTGGGAACGGTGCTGGGCTGTTGCACTGCACCCCCCAAGACCAGGTGGATGTTTTCTATATAAGGAAAAGGGTTTCAGCTGAACCCCGGGACTTTTAAAGGAAAAACACCAGAAACTTCTGTGCCCTCGTGGCAGTAATTGGCTCAATGCCAAGACAAAAGCACTGATAGGCCTCTTTAGCTGTTCCTCAGAAATGTAACTATTTTCTATTGGAGTGTTCGCCAAAACCCCACCTAAATCGTTCAACACTGAAGAGCAGGAGGCTTCACAGCACATTTTCGGTGTGTTGTAGCAGGACCTCTCCCTCCACTGTGTGCAGGTTTTGTTCTTTTGTTTTGTAGTATTTTCTTCTTTAATTAAAACCTTTTTGCTTTTTCAAGGGACATTTGCTCCTGCCCTCTCGCAAATCATTTTAAGCGATTTCTCTAAGGTGCTGACGCCCTCAGAGTGTATTGAACCCTGCGGAGTTAAAGGATGTGGCTGAGCAGGAATTTCAGTACCGGGCCCCTCCTGGGGGAGCCAGGGCTGGGCTGCTGGCCCTGGCACAGAGCCTGGCGCAGGAGCTGATGTGGAGCTGCTGGATAAGGAGGAGGGGATGGGTGTTAATTAGAGGGGATGGGTGTTAATTAGCGAGGGAGAGCGGGAATGGGGCAGGTCGGGGGCAAACGCACAGCAGCAGTTCCTGGAAAGCCGCTGGAGTTTGTGTCACGTTGGAGCTGGCGGTGCCTGCAGCCACCCCAGGGCTGTGCAGAGGGGCCAGGAGGCACCATCACCCCTCCCCAGCCCTGCCCCAAGAGCAGCACCAACCCACCCCGGGGATGGACCGCCTGCCTGAGAAACCGGCCCAAGGAGCCCGTGGGGCACGGAGAGAAGGCCGTGGGGACCTGCGGTGACATCTGGCACACACATTCCAACCTCCCCGGAGGGAGGGACAGGGGAGCGCGGCCATCCCGAGGCGGGCGGGCCGGGGATGGAGCAGGAAGGGCCTCGGGGCTCTGAGTCAGGCCGGGGATGTCACAAACTGCGGCTGCTGCAGCGCCCCAGGGAGCCCTCACGGCAGCCCGGAGATGCTGCCGGGTCCGTGATCCCTGGGAGAGGCTGAGGGAAAACTGCTGGCAAGGACCTGCAGAGCCCAAACCCAGCAGAGCAAGGGGGAAAGCTGCTGCTCCATCCCGCAGGTTTTGGTCTCCTGGTTCAGGGAGGGCAAGGTCACGCATTTCAGTGGTCTGTGGTCTGCAGCTCCATGGGAATTGCTTCCAAAAGAAAGTGTTTTCAGCTTGGAGCTGAGGACTGAAGGATGCTGGAGCTGAACCAGTGCCAGGCTGCAGCAGGGCTCACAAGGGTGAATTTAACCCCTTGGCAACGTGAGTGCTTTTCCTGCCTCGCTTTACAAGGAATTTTGCAAGAACTTAATGCATTCTAAAGTGCAGGTTCCCAGGGCTCAGGCAGTGAGGTCCCACTGGCCTTGGAGCAGCATCCCTCCCTGTGCACAGCATCCCTGTGCACAGCATCCCTGTGCAGAGCATCCCTCCCTGGACACAGCATCCCTCCCTGGGCACAGCACCCCTCCCTGTGCACAGCATCCCTCCCTGTGCACAGCATCCCTCCCTGGGCACAGCACCCCTCCCTGGGCACAGCATCCCTGGGCCCAGCATCCCTGTGCAGAGCATCCCTCCCTGTGCACAGCATCCCTCCCTGGGCCCAGCACCCCTCCCCAGCCCTGCCCCCAGGCTGCCTTGCCTTCCCTGTGCTGCCTGGGGTCAGACAGCAGCCACATCTTCAAACATGAGCTTTGCAGAGTTCCTGTATCTGCCCCATGGATAAAAATAAGTTTATAGGGGGAAAATAGAGGGAGTAGGCTTCAGGATGGAGCAGGGTGGAGCAGGCAGTAGTGAAGAGTGGCTGGAAGCTGGCTGGAGGACATCCCTGCAGCCCGAGCTCAGCAGGGTTCCTGCCCTGCCTTTGCTCAGCGCTGGCTTTGCCATCAGGGTTTTATTCTGCAAACCCTGTGCACAAACACCCCGATGTGTGTGCAAACCCCGTGCTCACAGGTGAGCACAGCCCCAAAACGTGAAGGAAAAAAACGAGGCCAGAAGTGTGAGCACAGCCCCAAAATGTGAAGGAAAAGAAGAAGCCAGAAGCTTCATCCCAGCCCTCCTGGGGGCAGGAGCAGACCCAGCCCTTGCCCGAGGCTCACCCCGCAGCCGTGCCCCCCTGCCCGGCACCGGGGCACACATTCTGGGCCATCTGGAGCGTGGCACGGCGGCAGCGAGTCCAGGTTACGAGCCAGAGGATTGCCAAACACATCTGGCTGCGTCAGGTCACCCCGCACCGCTGGCGCTGTCCCGCGGCTCCGGGACAAAGGCTCGGGACAAAGGCTCGGGACAAAGGCTCGGGACAAAGGCTCGGGACAAAGGCTCGGGACAAAGGCTCGGGACAAAGGCTCGGGACAAAGGCTCGGGACAAAGGCTCGGGACAAAGGCTCGCCTTTGTTCGCTCAGCTCGGCCACCGGGGCGTCCTGGGCACTGCGGGAGCATGAGCTCACCCTGGGCTCGGTTTGTCTTCATGCTAAACCCTTCCTGGAGATGTCAGCTGCCAGAACGTGTCATTTCTGCTTCACGGCGCTGCCTCAGCGCCGCACGGATGTGACAGAGTGACAAACAGCAGCATCCTTGAAGGAACGGCTCGGTCTGGATGGTTCTTCTCTAAAACAAGCCTGAGCTGGGCTGGGCTGAGCCAGTCACCGTGACTCTGCAGGAGCCGCGGCTGCCCGTGGAGGTGATGGGGACCTGCTGTGAGCTTTCCTGACACAGCCTCGGTCACTGGGACGTACTCCCGAATCCAAAAGCAAGGCTGGGGCTGTCACAGCTCGGCGTCAGATCCGGCAAGTGCGGTGGGATCCTGCCCTGCCGCCCTGCCACCCACCCGGGATGCTCCCTGTCCCCCTCCACACCCCGGGATGCTCCCTGCTCACCTCCACACCCCGGGATGTTCCCTGTCCCCCTCCACACCCCGGGATGCTCCCTGCCCCCTCCACACCCCGGGATGCTCCCTGCCCCCTCCCGGGCTCCAGTGACTGACAGCACACCACAGGATGATACTGGAAGGAACTGGGTTGCTCCTCTCCCTGCCGTGGGCAGGCTGGAACGGCAGAGTCAGCTCTGGGAAATGAAATCCTGGGGGGTTCTGCCCCTTGTATCTGTATTTATTGTGCTCATGGGGTTCTTTCTCTCCATCCATACCAAGAAAGTGTTTCACCAGTGTGGGCCCGCCCCCAGAGCCCCCAGCACAGCCCCTCTTTCTGGAATCACAGACTGCTTTGGGTGGGAAGGAATCTCAAAGTTCACCTGGATCCAGCCCTCTGCCAAGGCAGGAACACCTTCCACAGACCAGGTTCCTCAGAGGTCACTCCTGGAATTTGCCCCTCTGATCCTCCCCAAGCTGGAACAGACTTCCCAGAGGCACCAGTGCTGAGTGTGGAGCAGGGCACCAGTACAGAGCCGGCTCAGCAGGGCCCCCCTGCTCCCCACAGCAGGTCAAGGGATGTTGGGGGGCAGTGGGGAACACTGAGGGGCAGTGGGGTCCAGCTCCTGGGGACACCTCTCCACTGCAGCCCAGAGAACAGTTGGCATTTTGCAGCTTTGCACTTTTATTTTTACCTTTAGAGAAGCTGCTCCAGGAGGGGGGGACACAGCAGTGCTTCACCCTCCTTGCCTCAGTTTACCTTGTGAAAACAAATCTCAGCTCTCTGCCCATGCTGAGGTTTGCCCTTGCTCCTGCAGAGGTTTTTGGCAGCTCCCTGCCCAGCCTGCAGCACACAGCCAGAGGGATGGAGCTGAGGAACTGGAGCTGTGGATTGAAGGCTGGGATTTTCCCATCCCACATTCCTGCTGTGAGAGCAGAAGGAAGTTGGCCAGCGCCAGCACAAGGAGCCACATCCATCAGCGCTGGGTAAATAGAGCTGATTGTTCCCAGGGCTGCAGGAAGGGACAGGAGGGGAGCACAGGAGCACCCACATGGCTCACTGCACCAGGAGAACAGGCAGGGGGCTTGGGAGGGCCTGCCTGACCCCTGGCCCTGCCTGAACGTGGGAAGAGCGATCCAGGCCCCGGTGTTGGAGCAGCTTCCCCTCCCCTCGCTCTGCCACTGGGGCCACGCCGGCCTTGAGAGAAAGGAGACCCGGATTTGAGCACAAAGCAGCTGCACAGGGGACTCAGCCCAGCCAGCTTTGCTCTGTTTCACTCCACTGCTGGAGAAGGCTGATGGGAGTGCACACCAGTGCCCATCTTCTGGGCCAGGGAAAAGCCCCAGAGCTGTGCTCAGGCTCTTGGAGCAGCTCTGATGCCAGGAGCCACCACAGCTCGCAGCCATTCCCCCCAGCCCTGCAGGGAGGGGACACCGAGCCCCATTTCCTGCAATGTCCCCAGGCTGGCAATGTCCCCTGCTGTCCAATCCCCTCCTCCAAGTGTGACTTTGGGTTCTTCATCTTTTAGTCCCAGAACATCACCTGCACACCCTGAGCTAGTGGGTGGCCACGGCAGGAGGTTGGAACGAGATGATCTGCAAGGTTCCTGCCCCCAAATCCATTCTGTGAGCCCCTGGCTCCATGATCCCATGGTTCTGTGGTCACTCCTGCTGGCTCAGCTGGCAGCCTGTCCTGCTGGGGACAGTCCCCAATGTCTCTGCTCACAGAGGGACCCCCCTGCTCAGTCACCAATGCCAGGAGGGGACTGCAGCAGGTTCACAGGTGACAGCAGTGTCCTGCCATCCTGAGACATGGCCCAGCTCATCCTTCAGGGCAGGGACAGCCCCACCACAGCAGACTCCAAGCACAGGCAGCCAGGCCAAGGTGCTCTTTATGCCTCACCACCACTTTTATTCCTCCCGAGCAAAAACCTGGGGAAACCAAAAGCTCAAGAGCTGTGTGGACGCCAGAAGCGAGGAGCCAGCTTGGAGCCGGGCTTGCAGGGGCTCAGCAGGGTGGTGCCCCCGGGCAGGGCCAGGCCTGGCTGCTGCTGATCCTCCCCGACAGGAAATATGTCACAAACATGAGATGTCCTGACAGGCGGCGGCTGCGCCCCCCGGCAGAGGCTGCGGAGCCGCGGCGCTGCCCGGGCGGGGCTGTCAGGAGCTCTTAGGGTGACAATAGCTCCGGAGAGGGGCTGGCAGCGACTGGGGGTGGGCAGAGGTTTCTTCCTCTGAACCCAAAAAGATCAGAGGTTTTGGGGGCAGCCAGACCAAAATGCTGAGGCTCCACAGCTGAAGGCTCAGTCGAGGAGCTGCCTCGCCATCCCCCAGCTGCCAGGTCGTGCAGCCCACGCTGTGGGGCCTGGCACTTTCACAGGGAACACCAAACTCCCCTGTAAAATGAATGCAAACCTCATTTTATTTTAACCTTGCTTTTGGCTAGATCAGTCCTTTGCTCTTGCCCTGAAAAGGAAGGAGCAGTTTGACCATAAATGTGTCTAGGGCAATAATCAGCTCAGATCCAGGACAACACTGAGGTCACTTCTGCCCCATCATGTGAAGTTTATTTGGTTATTTAAGGACAAGAAGTCACTGGGGAAAGAGTTGGGAAGTGTGGCATGAAAGCCCAGGGAGCCAGAGCCATGCAGGGAGTGGGGAAGGGCCCCCACGGGCAGTGACAGGCGCCCCGGGCAGGCAGAGCACCGGGGGATGTTTACAAAATGACATTTTCATACACTCTGGAAAGGAAAAAAGGAAAAGCAGCAGTTTGTTTTCAGGGTGAGAGCATCATGTCTGCCTGGCTTTGCATGGCAGGGAGCAGTGCTCCCAGCAGGACACAGGCAAGGGAGGGTTGGCTGCCAGCACTGCTCTGGGCAGGAGCACAGCTCAGCTGCTGGGAGCTGAGCTGAGCTGTGCTGATGGGCACAGTGTCCCTGACAGCCTCGGTGACAGCCTGGCAGAGAGGGGTCCTGGCTCAGACCGGGCTGCAGGAGCACCTTGGATGGATGATGAACCTCTTCTGTGCTCCTGTCACCTAAACCTGGGGTGTTGGGCATCTCCTGCCAGCAGCAGGCCCCCCTGCACTTTGTGTTAATGCTGTGGAACTGCTGAAGTTCTTCTGACACTGCCATGAGAAGCCACATATCCACTCCTGGCCCCCCAAATCCCTCCAGCCATCTCTCGAGGGTGCCAGGCTTTCTCTGAGCTTTGGAGTAGCTTCTCCTCTCCTCTCCTCTCCTCTCCTCTCCTCTCCTCTCCTCTCCTCTCCTCTCCTCTCCTCTCC
>VZUI01036181.1:0-44992 GCA_013401135.1 Cettia cetti | reverse complement strand
ATGCCGTGCGGAGCCGGGCGGCGGGCGGGCGCGGCGGTGAGGGGCAGAGCCCGGCGGGCGTCGGGGCGGCCCCGCTCCCCGTGAAGAGGCGGTGCGGCAGGGCAGCGGCCGCCGCCATGCAGCCTTTGCAGCGGGCCCCCACGTTGCTGCTGCTTCTGGCCGTCGGTGAGTGAGGCTGGCGCGGCGGGAGCCGCTGCCTTCCCTACGGGCTGGGCGGCGGGTGGGTGTCGCTCCTCTCCGCGGGCACCGGGACCCCCGGTGGGAGGCGGGTCTGCTCACCCCCCGCCCCGGGGAACAGCGGTGCACCGTAGATTCAATGCCCCGGGGCTCCGGGACCTCTGCAGCAGGCAGGTCTCCATCACCCCACTGTTCCCCGCTGGCACCATCGACCCCTAGTACCGGGACTTGCGCCGGCTCCCAGTTTCCCATTTCTGTGTGCCGGGCACTGCCTCCACCCTGGCATCAGAGCTCTGTGGGGCAGCCGGTGTCTGCCCCGGGACCCCGGGGGTTGACAGGGGCCCCCGCGTTCCCGGCATGGCGGGTTGCATGCACATGGGTTGCTCTTCCGGCTTTCCTGCCCGGAGATGGGGCATCCGGCACGGGACCCGCGGGGCCCCCGCATGCCGTGGGGCACCGGCAGCGGGGGGCGGGTGGTCAAGGCCCGGCCCGGCCGGGGCAGCCTCCGCTGCGGCAGCGCTGCCCCACACCGCTTGGGTATCCATGGCTTCGTCTGGCGTTCTGGTGTTTTTGTGAACTACCGCGAAACTGATACAAAGAACGGGCCACCACAAATTCCTCCACAATTCCCCAAGAGCCTTCTCCTGAAATTTGGAGGAGAGGTAGGGTGCCAGGCAAAGGCAATTAAGTGCAGGAATAATTATACTCGGAATAGTTATGAAGGCTCTGCTTCTGTTTTTGAATAGTCTGGGGAAATTTCCCAACAAAGGGATCCCCCAAAGACCCATGAGGCTGAGATTGTCCTCTTTCCTAACCTATCCCTTTGTACAGAAATCTGATTAGTGGGGTACAGGAGTTCTGAACAGGGACATTTGAAGTGTGGAGGAGTCTTTGTCTTGAGTCATTCTGACAGGGAGGGAAGGGCTGACTTACCAGCCAGTCACTGTCTTCCAGCACGACCAAGCTGTGAAACAGTGACATCTAGTCCCCTGGCACATCTCTCTTATTACCCCAATCTCCTAAAAATGTTCATGGGGGAATGTGTTGTCTGTAGAGCCTCTCTGTCCATGGGCTATGAGTCTGTGTTGTCTGGGGCTCCCTAAAGAGAAGAGATAAAGCCTTTTAGGTTTGCAAACAATAGTGAGCTTAAAGAGCAAAATGGATCTGAAAACCTGTTATGTTTTGTGCCAATACTCTGTGGCACAGAAGAAATAAGTCTTTCCAGAACTGAGGAGGGAGCCAATTCTGTGGCTTCCTCCAGGCAGGTTGTCCACACTAAGGGAAAACCTTGGGCACAGCTGGCAAAGGTTCTTCAGTCTCAGCAGGAAACCCCTGTCCCCAAATTCAGCCAAACCTCTGCCTCCTCCAGAGAAGAGTGTAAGATGTGAGATGTGAGGGAGGGAACTGCCACAATCCCACCCTGCCAATCTGCCAGCAAGGGTTGACCCTATCCCCATAGCTTGAAAGCTATGTTTGCTGTGCACAGGAAAGAGATGGACCTCATGGTGGTTTTAAAGTGTGGCAGCCAAAAGGACCACCACTGGTAGTGCTGTGCTATGGAGAGGATCTGCTTCCTGTTCTGCTGAGGCTGCTAGAAACTTTCTTGTGCTGTCGTCCAGCTGGTGGTGATACGGAGGATTTGTGTCCTTGGCTGTGATCCTCTCTGCTGTCCTAGCAGGGAGTGGCATAGGGGTGGGAGGTGAGTAGCATCTCCCAGGGACAGCTCAGTTTCTAATCTAGTGAAATTTGTAATCCTGGTGGGCTGTGGCAGCACTGTGGGGCTGGACTTGGTTGGCCAGGTGTCCCCAGACATGTGGGCTCCTACTAGATGGAAGGTCAGAAGTAGAGATGCAAGCTGCTAGGAATTTGTAGATCAAGCTCAAGTCTGGTTAATAGCATTGCTCAGTGGTTCAGGATCAGTTCCAATCTGAAATAATTCAGTGCACTCTGGCCTCACTTCTCCAGTCCCACAGGACAGGAACAGTTAATACCTGAGAGAGACCTGGATTGACTGTGCAGTTCCCCACGTTTCCTTGGACTGGGAGCCTTCATAGATGTGCAGGATGTGCTGAAGTGGGACATGTGCCTCATCAGGGTCCCATCACACTGCTGGGCAGCACAAGTCTGTTGGCAGAGTATGAAAACATCTTTCCAGGCTCTAGGGTATCTGACCCCCTCTTGGTTTTGCAAGTAGGAAAATGGGGGAGAAGGAAGGAATTGGTCTCCCTCCTCTTTTTGTCTCTCCAGGTGGTTGTCTGTATGTGGGCTGTTTAAGGGCTTTTTTTTTTCTTTCTGTCTGCTTAGAAGATGTCTTGTTAGCATTGTGTGAACAACCCAGAGATGAGGGAGTATAGATTACGATGAATGAAAATTCCCTAGAGTCAGTTTTTCCTTCGCCGCCTCACTGCCATAAAGAAATGTTCATTTAATTACAGGCATCGGGGTAGAAATAACCACATTAAACGCTCAAGGAGAAGCTGCTGGTGATGAGCTGCAGATCATAGTGCACAGAAGTTTTTCCACTCACTCTGCATGGGGAGAAGCTGTGGCATTTTGTGGGTACCTGGGTGAGCAGCACTGACAGCCCTGCTGCAGGGCTAGGGAAGAGGGACTGGAGGGAGATGCATCAGGGCTCACAGCTGGTGCTTAGGTGAACTGGCTCCTCATTCTTGCTGGCTGTTTGTCGGAACCAGGGCACTATTGAAACATGTAATCCCAAAAGAATGGAGAGAGGCTATTTGTCAGCCACACAAGCACAGCCTGCACTGAGGCCAAGAAAACACGTGTGTTGGTTTGTTCAGAGGGCCAGCCAGGGATGCTGGCAAGGAAGGTACACCCTGTTGGGGCTCAGATCAGTCCCGGAGTGTTCCTGTGCCTGGTGAAGCCCTGTTGTGTTTGCCAGGCTTTGGATGTACATTCTTGGTTGGTGTCAATTTATTAGTGCTGGCAAACCAGGTTTGCAGCCCTCCCTCTATATGCCAACTGCAACCATGGCTCTTACTGTCCTGCCTGGTCTTGTGAAGGTAGTCAGAACCCATATATGTGCCCTGGGACCACCAAACCTTTGCATGAGCTTTTTTTTGCCTACGATACATGAGGTTGTTTGGAGAGTGGAGCCTCTTGGTGGTGCAGCATGTGGCAGGGTGGTTGTCATTGGAGCAGGGGCTGGAGTGGAGTGTATCCACCAGTGCTCAGTGTTGTGCCAGGGGATTTAAAGACCTTTTGGGGTGTAAAAGGTTTCAGTTACATTTTGACAGGCAACCACTTCTCAAGGAAAGTCCCTCAAGTACCTGAGGTATTTCTTGCTCTGCCTGGGCAGGGATGCTTTGCAGAAGAAGCAGGCATGAGCCTTTATTTGCTGGAAATCAGAGTGAGCACTATGCGGTACGTGGTCCAGGCTGGGACAGAGTGAGAAGAAGAAGCACAGGCCTGGTGAGACAGATGAAATGCTTTGGGTCTGCGAGAGGGCAAAGAAGCCTGTGAGCTGTGTTTTTTCTCTTAGATCAGTGGCTTTCATCCCATGGTCTGTTAACCCCTGGGAGTCTGTGGGATGTTTGAAGAAGCCTATGAAAGATAACTGAGGAAAGAAAATTCTCTTCTACTGTCTACCCGATGCTGTTTTCCCAGGGGCAGCATCTCCCCTGTCCCTGAGCTGGGAGCTGCCATTGTCGATAGCAAGAATCATGGAGGAGAGCAGACTTTGCAGCAGAGAGGAGGAAGGTGTGAAGGCTACAAGACAATCTGGGGAGGGAGTGAAGGCACTCCCTCAGGCACTTTCAGTCTGGGAGACTGAAACCGAGTGAGACTCTGACTCCCAGATGAATGGTTGAGCAGAGGGGGAGGACATGTCAAGTGTCTTTGACCTGCTTGCATGGAGTGTTTTGTGTGCAAATGGGTGGAGGTGTTTAGAGCAGTCCGGGTGTTACAGGTCCTAAGGACAGGATTCCTGACATATCTTGGTGCTGGGATGAGGATGCCCAGCACCCCTGCACACACCTTTGTCCCCCAGTGCTGACAAAGGCACATCTGAAATTATCTGCAAAAGCAGGTGCATCTCCACTGGCAGTGCCTTGCTGTTTCCCTGGGCCTGCATGCCATGGATGTTCTCTGCTGAAATAGAAGGGAGCAGATGGTGGCAGTTCTTTGTGAGGTGGTCCCTACCCAGTACATGCAGACACGTACTCCCTGCAGCTGGGTGTTGGAGCTCTCATTATGCTTGCTGTAAGGAGCTGTAAAAGCTTAAAGATTCTGGCACAACATCCCTCTAAAGAGCTGTCCCTTTGTAGGGCTTCTTCCATTGTGCTTTGTCGCTCTTGTTGGTGCAGGCATGTGCTCCCTGCAGACCGTATGCTTTTCCTATTGCTTTCTAAAATATGCTGGAGACATAGGAAGGTGGATGGTTTTAGAGGGACACTCAGTAAGGGACCTGGTTGCTGGCAGTACCAGACGAGGATTGCAGTCTGATCTTGTTTTCTGAAGCCCTAATTGGAAATGATCTCTGAGATTAGGGCTATGGCTGGATGTGTAAGTAGTCTAGTGCTGTGTGGGATAGCAGCAATAAGGCTGTGTAGGAGCTGGAGTGGGAGAGTTCTCTTAGGTGGTGTATCCCAGAACAGGTATGGTTTGTAACTCTGAATGAGCACCAAAAGAACTTGGTTTGATACACAGTCATCCCATATGCTTCCCTGTGCAAGCTGTTAAGGGTTTGGAGTGCAGAGGCTCCAGGTGACTGTGTGGGAATCAGCTTGGACATCCCTCAGTCAAACAACATTTCCATGTCTTCCTCCACTGGCCATGTTTGGGATCCTTTTTTGTTATTTAGATTACCCTGCATTTTGTTGTGTTCTGGAAGTGGTTTGTTCATTGACCGTTCTGCCCTGGGGCCCCTTTCCTCTCTGCTCTTGGGCCTTGCTCCCCGGGCCTTTCCAGGCACAGTGGTCTGGGGGAGGGAATATCCCTGGCAGATGCTTCCCTCATCTGGTCATTGTGTTTCTGTCCTAACCGATTATCAGTAAATGACCCATTCCTGACCCAGCTCTCCTAGGAAATAACATTGTTGGATAGCTCCTGGGTGTGGGGTAGGCTTGAAAGGAAGGTCAGCAGTAGCAGGGCCAGATGGACATTCTTGCGGCTGCTCCATTGGCAATACCACCACACTCTGACCTTCCTCCCTGGTACCCATTGTGCAAGTGTGCTTGGGTGGGGTGTGCAGGCTCTGCTAGTTGGTGGTGACAGACAGGTAAATCAGAGTGTTCCCCAGGCAGGCTGATCCTGCTTCCATGGCACTGTGGTGTAGCCACAACACTCAGGAAGGAGAGGTAAAACCAATCTTCTGTTGCGTAAACAGAAGAGCACTCCAGCCCCTCTACAGATCAAGCTGTTATGATGACATCTTAAGAGATGATTGTGTGTTTCCTTGGAGAGAAATTGAGGTTTGCTTGTTACTAATTAAAAAGCAAAAAAAATTTAAAGGCTGTTTGGCTCAGTCATAGCAGATTCCATTTCAGCTCCCCAAATCCCTCTTCTCATTTCAGCTGGACACAAAAATTACTTATTTCCTCTTACATTTCTAGTCCTGTTCAATAGGCCAGTTGGGAGCTTTTAAATAGCTCCCTGTCCCATGGAGAGGTGACTTGCTTTGTGGCAAAGGGTTTCTACATTGGTCAGCCAATGTAGAAAACACTTCGGGGTTCTTTTAGAATTTTTTAGAATTGTGAAGCTACTCTCATTCATAGCACTTTGTGAGAAAGATGGCAGATAGTCTTTCTTCAGATTTTTTTTTTTTCTGTAGTTGAGTGAAACTCTCTCATCTCCTTGTCTGGGACTGTTGTGTTGGATCCTCTGCCAAGCTGAACAGAGCAAGCTTCCCCACTTTGACTTAGAACTTGTTTTCTGAGGGGTTGGTGGGGTCAGCACTAGCAAACTCATTTCATCTGTGTCTTCCTGGCTGGTTTTTTTTCAGTGGCCTCAGAAAGGTAACACTGCAGCATTATTCCCTGCTGTTGGAATCACCCCATTCTGCTCCTTATAGAGGTGAAACATCTTTTATACTGCCTCCACATGTCACCCTTGTGGATGCTGGCAGAATGACAGCAAGCAGTCAGCGCAGGAGCTTTCATCCTGGTTTTGGTGCTCTCTGCCTTTGTTCCCTCTCCCTTCTCATCTACCTCTCCCACTTTCTCTCCTTTTTTGCCTCTCCTCTATCTGCTCTGGAAGGGTTTTTCCTCTCGTGCTCGAAGCCCTGCTGTTTCCCTGAAGGCTGGCTGCCCTTTTTAGCATGCAGAGCCTCATCTCCTCCAGGTTACGCAGAGGTGCCGCAAAAATAGAAATGAGAGACAAACGCCCCATTGAAGCAGCTGGTGAGCCCTGGCTCGGTTCCCTGCTCCCTTCCATCTACGGTTGCAGGTCTTTATTCATTTGTTTCTTTATTCCTATCACTTGATCTGCATTTTAGAATACAAAATCGAGAGACTGATGGGTGGTAGAAGTTGTCTAATCCCTGTTACCCGTCCTACGAGGAAAATGGCCTGCAACTGAGGTCTTGGGCATTAGATTTCCTCTCTCAGCTGTGCTCCCCTGCCTCCCAGCTCAGCTCATGCTTTGATTCTTTCTTTGCCTTGGAGTTGACAGCTGCATGGAGCTCCTTTATGAGAGGCTTGAAAGAGAGGGGGAAGATGGCAAATCTTTGGGCTGCTTTTTGGCACCCCAAGCCTTTGGGGTTTTGCTGCTGGTGCAGAAGGCATGAATGAAGTGTGTCAGGATAGTGTCTAGAGAGGTACTGATTTGTACTCTGGTGCGGTGCTTCTTTAAGCTCTGGGACATATAGGCTGGTGCTGGCACAGAGAGTTCCCACTGACCAGTCTCTGCATACTGTGCCTGTAGATCAGACCCCAAGGTGTTACATCTGCTTCAGGAGACACCTGTCTTGCTCAAGCTGTGCATGACTCATGCTTAGAGATAAGGTGGTGTAGTTTTATCTTGGGCTGAGGAAAGCACAGCATTGCAGTAAACCAGATAATGCAGCTTAGGGGGTTTTAAGTGGGTAAACACTTCAGAGTTAAAGGAGGGTAAACAAACTCCCAGCATCTGAGCTTCCCACATGGATAGAAATAGCTCTCTGGATTACCAGGTTCACCTGCCATGAGATGTGTGTTGTAGAAGGGCTGGGATAGGCTCTGGCTGAGATCTGTAGGCAGCCCAAACAGAGTGCAGCTGATGGAAGAGAGGTTTGAGGCAATGTAGATGCTGGCACAGAGGTACATTTTGAGGCTTTGTCTTGCTCCTGGGAAGACCCAGGATGTGGTTTGTAGTGTGGCTGGAAAGCTGAGGTGCCGCATCAGCCATGTCTCTGCTAATAGGAGTCAGGGGAAACTGAGGCATTGGGGTGGATAAAGAGCTTGCTCAGAATCCAAGCAGTCATTTGCAGTCACATATAAAACAAATATTCCATTGGGCCTTGGACTTGCTATTGTCTCTTTCTATCCTGGCTCTCCTTTGCTGGATAACTTTGAGAAGAATGTTTCTGTTCTCCTCCTTGCTGCTCTCTGTTGTGTTTGCTTAAGCTGTAAGCTCCTCAAGACAAGTGCTCTCTCTGGTGGGCTGCTCTGTCAGTGATGCAGGTGTCGTCTGTCAGCTGTGGAAGCTCACACTGAAGCCTGCTGAGCACCTTTGAATCAGCATGGGGCTGTCCTGGCCAGATCTTCCCAGGTCCATGCTCACACACAAGGGATCTGTGAGTTCTTGATTCCAGCTATGGACATCACTGTTCGTGCATGGCTCAGGAGCTGGCACATCCCTAGAGATGCCCTGAGGTGTTTTGCTTGGCTCTGTGGTGCTGCAGTAGTTTCCTTCCCCTTTGATACACTGCCTATTTTGGCATTCCCTTTTTGTTGCTGCTCAGGCCACAGCTGATCTTGCCTTGGATCAGTAGGGTAAAACAAACAATTTTTAAAAGTGCTGAAGACTGGCCCAAGTGTGTATGGGGAAGGCTAACCAGTATTGGATTTTGCTGAGTTCAGAGAATCCTGGAAGAAGGTGGAGAGGGTCAGAGCAGGCAGAAGACTTAAGAAATGCATTTCTGGCGTCTAGTATTCCCAGGACAGGTTTGGTAGTCAGTCTGTCAGGTGAGCAGTGACTCCCAAACTTTCTGTGCCAACTTGCCAAAGTTTTCAATGAATGCACCAGGGCCAACGCAGCTGCCACTGGCCCATAGCTCTTCTTAGCACTTGCCCTGATTTGGATTTGTGCTTCTGGGATGTAGAGTTGTAGGGGTCAGTGGTGGGTAGCAACGTCGGGCAGTTGCCTAGTCTGTGCCCTTGCCTGAGGGCAGTTCAGCGCTGCTTAAATCATTTCAGGCCACGTGTATCCAGATCTGTGTGCAGCACCCAAGTGATGTCTCAGCAGTGCTTTGTAAAATCTGTTTCTAATACTTCACAACTCCGCAAGGATTTTCACATCTGCATTCCAGTGATATCTCAGAGCTGTTCCTAATGCAGGAGTTTCTCCTCTTAAGACATTTCTAATGGATGTTTTCCCATCTTGTATTAAAAATGTTTTGTGATAGTTCTCAAGGGGGTGGCTTATGCTATTTCTTTTAATAATATTCCTGTTATTCCCATTCTCAAGATCACCTAGTTGTACTTACGATTTTTCTGTGTAGTGAGGCTGTGTCCTTGCTTTGTGTCCTTGGCTAATTTCGTTATCACGTTCCTACTTTTGTTCCAAGGTCACTTAGGAAAATGTGATAGAACAACAGATCCAAGTACAAACCTTGAGGAATTCCACTAGTAGCTTCCCTGTAATTTTTTTCATATAGTCAATGCCTTACAGTTTTCCTGCTAATAGGTGCCTTTTCTTGTGTCTTTTGTAATTCTGCATGAGGCACTGTATCAGATATTTTACTGAAGCCCAAATGGATTAGAGTGGCTGCATTTCTGTTGTCTAGAAAATCAGTTGTCAAAGAAAAAAACAAATTATCTTCATTTAAGCTTATTCAATTAGTTCAGTTCAGTGGCTAATTCATTAACAATTGAGATACTGAGTCTGAGCTGAGAAGGCAAGAAAATGCCCTTTTTTCTTATAATCTGTGAATACAAATCAGCTGTGAGAGGGTGAGCTCTTCTAATTTTGATGTGCTGAATAATAGAGGGCTGCAAAGCAAGTGGTTCAGTTCACCCAAAGTAGATACTTTGCTTGCTTAACAAAACTGTTTTAAATGTAAAACAGCTTTTGGTGATTTTATTTTTTCCTTGTGCCTCCATATTTATAAAGGTATTTAGCAGCTGAATAAAGCCAACTCCCAGGTGCCATTTTCTTGCATTTTGATTGAAGTTCAATATGCATGTAAATGTGCCTTGACAAAATCACAATTAAAGTCTCATCTAGGAATCAAGAGGTGTCAGTCAATCCTTCTAATAGTCAAAATGGAAATAATAAGAGTATAATGTTGAAAGAAAAGTGCAAAATACAGCTTGCTTCCCTGCTTGGTGTTAGGTAGATGTTTGCTGTTGTCACAATATAATTGTTACCTGTAACAGTCGGCCCTTCTTTATGAAAACCAGCAATGCGAGTGCATTTAAGTTCAAAACAAAAAACAGATTTTCACCATACAGGTTTAAAACATGATTAATAGTGGTTGTAAATAATATTGGTTTGAATCAGTCTCCCTGCATATAATACAGCTGTAGCTCAGGACAGAAACTGTCATTGTTTTCACAAGGCCAAAGTTTCATGGCTGAAGTATAAGATATTTCACCTCCTCTCTAGGCAGGGTGAGGATTAACGAGGCACCTCATCCTTTAACTGAGGCAAAAACATTTCAATGTATAAACCCATTAAACATTCACCTCAGAGAGGGTGAATCATCATCCCAGAAAGAGGTGCCCCAGGCTGGATGATTGTTTGGCACTGACTCCTCCTGGATGTGAATGCTATGCTGCATGCTTGTGGATGTTTCCCAAAACACCCGAATTTTCGTCATCAGCTGAGAGCACAGCCCATCTTCAGGGCAGGTTGGTTTGGCAGGAATAGGCTTCAAGGGGAAGACAAGCCCAGTGGGTGTCATTCCTCTCTCTGATGTGTGTTTACTGTCATTATACAGGGACCTGGTGCCTCTGCCTTGCCTCCTTGGAGGATCCAACTACCGATGGCCTCACATCAACTTCCCTGCTGGAATTTGCTATGATGTCCCACCTGGAGACCATGAATTCCCATGAGCAAACCAGCCCGGAGGCTGCAGAGCCAGATCTTGCCCCTGGTTCTCTTCATGCTGCTCCAGGGTCGGGCTTTACCAGTGAGGAGAATGAGGAGTCCAAGATCTTGCAGCCCCCACAGTACTTCTGGGAAGATGGGGGAGAGCTCAATGACTCCAACTTGGACTTGGGACCAGCAACAGGTAAGTTATTTTTACCCCATTCTTCCTCTCACTCTGTAGGGACTCTGGGGAAGTGGAAGTGTGCAAGGATCAATCTTCTTACGTTGGCACAACTCTTGCTAAGAGGGCCTGAGATTAAATGTCAGCTCTATTTTCTCATCTCAGTGCCTGATGTGTCCCCAGTGAACCCTGAGCAAGCACAGGCTTTAGAAACCAAGTTACAGCTGAGCTTTTATTCCTGAGCTGCTATGAGCTGGAAAAAGCATTGGCTCCATCTAGTTTCCCATTGCCTCTCACCCTCCTTTCACTTTCTCCCCTTTATGCTCTCTTCTCTCTTGCTTTTTTCTGTTGCTGTCTATTAAGCAGAGCTTTAAGGTCTCAAGAGCCTGACTGAGATCAAGGCTGTCTTAGCATTTGAATCAGAGCTGAGTTCCCTGGATCAGGTTCTGGATTCCTCACTCTGTGACTTCATGGCGATTTGGTCCAAGAGAAAACGACAGATTTTGTCCCTTGGGTAGCTGTCCAGTTGCCTACCCTGTCCTGCTACTTCCTGAAAGATCTTGACCAAAATGGGTTTCATTGGCATTTGAGTTCACTTTCCTCTGTGAAGTGTTTTTCTGAGACCACTGAGTCCCCTCAATGGTCTCTCCCCAAGCCTTTCATTGGCTTTGAGATGCTCTCAGGGAGAGGGATGGGAGGAAGAAGGAGGTGCATTGCAGGGTTTCCAGTAGCTTAGGAGATTATTTCACATGCTCCTGCTCTTAAGTGTCATGTGGGGCATGTATTAACCCAAGGGCCAGGCTTCAGCCTTATCCCTCCTCCCTTATGCAGTATGACTCTCAGCAGGTCTGACTGAGGTCTGCAGTTAGAAAGCACAAGTCTTGTTTTATCTCCACTCCTATATCTGTGACCTTAAAAAACACCTGTACTCACACAGGGCTGAGAGCTGCTGCAGAGCTGTGGCTTGGGTTGCCCACTGGGGCACAGAGCGCACTATGTGGGGCAAGGGCCATCCCAGCTTAGGTCTTCAAAGCCCTTTGCTCACTGACAGTGCTGCTACACCTGTCTGGCTGTGCTCTCACTGCCCTGGGGCGCTTGCAGGCCTGGCTGTGAGGTAGCTGTGCCATGCAGTGCTGCTGGGGACGGATGGTGCCGTTCCTGCCAGCGCATCCCTGGGGCATGCTCTGGCTCAGGCACTCTCACGGGCTGGCAGTGCTCAGCGACACTTTTCTTGGTGTGCCAGCAGGCACCTGCATGTCCTCACAGATCTGGATGTCTGGACGTGACTTGGAGAACAGCATGTGCTTGTGCATTGAGAGCGAGATGACTGAGTACTGAACCCAGCCTTGCCTCTTGCACGTGCCTCGCCCCATTTGCATGCAGAACGTGCTGCTCTCTCCTTCCGTTCTCGCCTGCAGTTCTTTCCTCCAGGAGCAGATGTGCTCTTTCAGCTGTCCTTTATGCGTACCCTGCCCTATCCGCTGCTCAGCTAACCACTGCTCTGCTTCCAAGTGCTGTTTCTTCCCCGACAGTTGCTGTGTCCAGGGCTCATGTCTCACCAGCATTTCAGAACCTTGGTTAATAGAACAGTTTAAATTATTCAAGAGCTGGTAGCACATTTCTACTTAAAATTTAATTAGAAACCTGCCGTGTGTCATTTTACAATAAAGAATATTGAAATAGTATCCCTAAATTGGGCAGTCTTCTGTCATGCATAGCTTCTGTATGTGAGATGCACCCAACCAATGGAACTTACATGCTGCATGTGTGACAGATGCCATGTGATAGGTTGTGGAACTGTGTGATGACATCTGTTAGGTTATTTTTAATGTATAAACCCATTAAACAGTTTTAAACAGCTGCTGTTTAAGGAAAAAAAGGTTTATGATGTAAGTTTTTCCTTATGTGAGATTTAATTCAGTGAAGTGTAGCTCTGTCCTAGGCACTCACTGGAAACACTGCATCAATCAAGGCACAGAAGAGGATTGTTGTACTCCTAGAGAGAGAAATTTACCTGCTATGAAAGAAGACCTGTGCTGGCTTCTTTTTTTCTTTGTATAAAGATTTTGTGCTTGAACTAGTAGGGGTCTTGCAGATAGGCCAGATCTCCTGCTATTCAAAAGCTGTATTAGTTATCTCCGTTTCTCCTTTTTTATGTCGATTTGAACTCTGTGGGGAGACTGCCCTGCCTTTGTGTGACTTCAAGGTGGCAAGAGCTAAAAAGCAATAACAATCTGCAGCTGCTACTTTTCTGGTTTTTTGTAAGTGCACAAAAAACATACTTTAAAAATGTTTCTAGTAAACATTTCTCGGGCCACCTGTTAGTCCATTAGAGAGTGAGAACAAACTCCCAGTGACAGAGCACAGCTCAGCCTGGGGCTCTGGTACTCCTGACTAATGTCCTTTTGCTGATTTATGTCACAAAACAGTGATTCTATATTGTCATCAGTGAGCAGCAACCTTTGGAAGGGCCCTGACATTTTTCTCATTCTGTCTGAGGGTGCACAGAAGTGTGCACTTGCCTGTGTGTCATCCCATGCACAGCTGCTACCCAGTGGAGGAGATGGATTAGGTCTGGTGGGAATTTGGATGCTATATCTTGATGGAGAGAAGCAGTGTGTGATTTGTACTACAGCCAAAAGGCAAGTTGGTGGAGCTGTGAACCTGTTACTTCGGCATCCCTTCAGGCTTCCAGGGAACCCAGAAGCTCCTGGTTGTAGTTTGGGTTTGGCTGCTTTGCTTAACCTTTGAGTAGCAAATTGACTTCACCTTTGGGTAGCAAAGTTGAGCCACAGATCGACTCTGAAAAGAGTGGACCTGCAGGGTCTTGCATTTGGCCCTTCCTATCCTCTCCTTTCTTCCCATTTCTCCATCTTGTTTTGCCTGGAGGCTTCCAATCCCCTGTGTTTCCTGCTGTTACACAGATGTCCTTGACAGCAGATAAAACAGGGCTAGAAGATGGGAGTCAGTAGGATTGTAGGTCTCTTTGAATCCCTTGTTTCTGGTGAAAGAGTTACATGGTGGTGTATCCACCCTGGAGTGCACCCTGTTTAGAGCTCTCAGTGTTCTCCTTTGGCTCAGTCAGGATTCACTGCCCCACATGTTCCTCTCTTCCAGTGAAGGCTCAAGTCTGAGGCAGCCTAATCAGTAATTATTGGGAATTGTGGACTCCTGAAGATGGACATAAGACTTATGAATGTCTCGTGCATGAGGACACTTAGTCCCTCTCCTCCCCTGCCCGACAGCTGAGTACTCAAGGATTGGAGTGCATCATCCCATTTTCCAGTGTTACAGTAGGCTGGCATGAAGCTCACTTTATTACAGTCAGGAACTGCTCTTTTGTCTCCAAGGTGCTTGGAGACCAAGGGATGACTGTACTTGGAGCTATCAAATCTAGTCTTAAAGATTGGTGATTTCCTAGGACAGCATGTGGTGCTTTGTAGGATGAGGGAGGAAATTGTAATCTTTTAATTATTCATAGTAATTAGCAGAAGGGATTTCCAGGAGAGTTAGGATGAGGGTTAGTGGGACAGACAAGTTAGAAAGACTATATTCAAGAAAAAGTAAGTTTTCTGACCAGCTCATGGAATAAAATACCTTCCATCTTCTCTGATAGTGAGATTCACTTCCTTCCATGATGAATTACTTGCCTCTGGCCAGAGAAATCCTGGTATCTCTCAGCCTTACTGAAATCTACTTCCTTTTCATCCAGACTGACAGCAGATCTGCAGTTCTTAATACCATCTCCAAGCCAAGCATTAATGAAATGAAGCACCTGGTTAAGACTGTCTTCATAAGTAGCTTAGTGCTGAGCTGCCACCTGCCCTAGCTCAGCTCCCGGGATGCCTTTCGTTCATGCCCTGGTTTAGTGTACAGGGACATGGGTGATCTGTCTTGGGACAAGCCAGCTCTGCCAAGACACTGCTGCCAAAGGCTGACTCATGACAGAGGGTTTCTCTGGGCAGGGTGTTACTCTGGTGCAGCTATCCCTGACTGACTGTGTTGGGTGATGATGGCTTATTCTGCCTTTGTTGCTTTCTCTGTGCTGAGCTGGAATAAGGTATGAGGCTATTTGGGAACAGCTATAGTCCTTGGTACCCGGTCTGTACCTCAAGCAAATTCAACCATAATGAGGTCTAATCACTCTGCTATTTGGGATCTCTCTTTTGATTGTGATCTCTTTTGTGTGTGTGGACTTGTCTTGGAGTTGCCGATAATAACCTCTCCTAGCTCTTCTGGAAGATTAGTATATTAGTCCCAACTGGCTCAATCCCAGCACCAGTAATTGTATTTTGCCTCTTTAAAATCCCCCTGTGATTTCAATCAGCTGGAGTATAACTTTTTTGCAGTAAGCCTTACTGTTCTGTGCTGTAAAAAAGAGAGCAGATAGTTTCAGACCTGCCTGCATTTTCAGTAGCGTGCACCTTGTGATTCCCAAAGTTGGCAGATGTTTCAGTGTGAGTGATGCTATGTGTTGTGATTGGAGCCCAGGAATGATCTTGTCTTTATTACAGTACCTTCTAGTTACCAGTAATTCAATCATTGGTTAACATGATCTTCCAGTTTAATCCAATGAACACCTTATGGTCAGGTTATGTGTTTTAAAAATAATGAGGATCACCCGCTTCCTGAGTTGTCACAGTTGCTTTAAACAGTTAATAGCAAATACAGGGTAGGGAACCTTGTAGGGCAGTAACTGAGACCAGCTCTTCTGAATGACAGAGAATTAGAAATGTAATGAATTAAATGGCTCACTGGGGAATCATGCTTTGCCACAGTGCCGTGTCTTGGCCCATCTGGTGTCAGGGAAGTTTTGGTATTGATTTTGGAGGAAGCAGGACATTGCCTGAATGGGGGCTTTTGCAGAGGTTTGAAGCTCATATTCACCTCTCCCAGGGAAAATCATCTCCCCAGGCAAAGAAAATTAATTTGTGTGACCCAGACCTGGGTCTGCTGGGACATGCAAAGGGCAATACTAAAGGCTGTGAAAGATGATTTCTTTAAAAAATACTGCCTGAGGGTTTTTGTAAGACAGCTTGGAAGGGAAAGGCTGGGGGACTGTGGGAGGCAGCTGGATGCTGCAATATATGTAATATCACCACTAATGGAAAGCATTAAGGGGTGAAGCTAAAGATGTGGTGGCAAAGAGGTGAGATAGAGGTGTGTAATTTCATATCAGTGAACCAGACTCCCTAGGGGATATTGTGGCTGAGAAGCTCTGGGAGGGTACATGGTGTAGAGCTGTGTCTGCCTGCTACACTCCTCTGGTCCATCCCTGCTAGACTGTTTGCCAGAGGTGCTGAGACAGTTTCATCACTCCAGTGGTTGGTTCTCCTGAGCTGTCTCACCCTGAGATCAGACTGGCTGCGTTGTGGCTTGTCTGCTCTTGTTTGTGGTGGGGAAAGGGGCACATGCCATGTCTGTGTGTAGCCACAAGCTCCTTTTGTGCTTTAGCTTACTTTCTGTTCTTGGTGGGAGACAGCAGATCCTGGCAGGGAAGGAGCTGATGATGTGTGCAGTTCCTACCTCCTTCCTCCTTGGGCATCCTTGGGCTTGGCAGAGCTCTGCTTCCTCCCTGAAATTAGATGGTCTTATAAATGTGCCAGGCAAATCTGGCATTGCAGCCAGTTCCATAATACCTGTCTCCTTTAGCAGAAGACTGTCCCATTTCTGCAGCAGGAGCACAGGCTTCTGTGCTTCTCGTCCTCTCTGTTCTGTGGTTGCTGTTTCTCCCCACAGAAGTGGTGAGAAGGGAAGTGGATGGCACTGGCATGGGAAGGTGGGAAGGTGTGTGGTGCACTGCCATATGCCCAGAGCATGGGAACCAGGTGTATTGGGTCTGCTGAAGGTAGAGGACAACCAGGTAGGCCAAGGGGGTTGAAAACCACTTGCTGAAGGGGAACTGCTATCTGAATGCTGGAAGAGATGCTAAAAATGGGAGATGCCCTTTGAGTTCGCTTAGGGTTGGAGGGAAGAGGAATCAAGGGAAATGCTGAGAAGACTCTTCAAATGGTCAAGCTGTTAGCTCTGCATTGTACAGATGAGTGAAAGAACAGCTTGTCTGGATGGAGGCTTGGGAAGAATATGCTGGGACCAACTCAGGGGCTAAGATCATACCAGGTAGATGGACAGGGGGCAAAAATTCCTTCAAATCATAGAAGAGGGGTGTAAACTAAGAGAAAATATGAGTGCCCTAAAGACACCTGATCTTGAGAAGCTGGCAGATGCCCTTGTTAGTGAGATAGGAGGAGCTGATTCCAGACGAGAATTGTCTAGCTGAAGAGTCTGGAAGGAAGGATTGGGCCTTTGGGAAGACCAGTGCCAAGCAATGGAGGAGAGATGGTTTTTCTTTGGTCTCTGCTGCTGCTGATTGCTTTTTCCAGCCTCCTTGGCCTATGAGGAAGCATCACCAGCTGGCTGTTGGGAAGCAAAAATCTTTTAATCCTCAGGGTCTTTGGGTGGGGTGTCAGTTAGGGTGCTCTCTAGTGAGACACAGCAGCAAAGCAAAATGACTTCTGCCTGCCCTGGGCAGTGAGTCTCAGTGGCTTCTTTGCAGACAAAACTGGAAGCCAGTCCACACCACGGCTCTGAAGGTCAGCAGCTGGGTAACACTCACCTTTGGGCAGCATCTGGGAGCAGCTGCTGATGCCGTAAAGGGAATGAGCTGTGGTTTAGGGAATGCACTTGCCAGCTGAACAGGAGGATCTTTACACCTCCTGCTTGGGGTGGATGGAACAGTGTGTTTTCTGGTCAGGGGGATTGGGCAGGAGTAGTATGGTCAGTCGTGATTGCCAGGAAATACCCAGGGCAATGGGTGTGTTTGCTGACATGGCCTTCTCTGCCTGGGACCTTGCAGCCATTCTGGCAGCAGCGAGTGATGGATTGGAGTCAGGGATGCATGGAGGTTTTTTGTGCAGATCTCTGTAAGGCATCCAGACAGCTGCTGCCCACTGTGCTCAGTGGAGCATCTGCTTTGGCAGGCAGAAGAGGAGACGGGACCCTTGGGAATTTCAGACAGTCATTTACTTAATAACCATGGACAGAGCAGGGGGCTCATTTCTGGCTGTGAAGGGACCATCTTCCTTCCCTTCTCAGTGAGAATGTGCTGTGCTTGGCTTGGGGAGAAAGGAAGTTAATTGAGATGCAGACTCCTGAAACAGAACTCTGTGGGTATGAGCAGTTTCTTAAGAAAGATGAAGGTTGATTTATGCTTGCTGGATTTGTGCAACCCTGAGCTAATATCTGATCTTACAGATACTTTCCTTTTCCTGAGTCCCCAGGTCCTTGTTAGCTTCTAGAAGAAGCCCCAACCTGCTTTGACCTTCCATTTGTGAGCCGCATCTCCTTCAGCATCTGTTTGTCTTGCAACAACACTTCAATACGTGGTCAGAGCCACAGAACAGCAGGGGCTGTAGTTGGAGGCAGGGGAGTTAGATTCAGCTGCTGTAGCAAAGCAAAACTAATGCAGATGTTTGTGGGATGACTCTTCTGCTCTGAAGTGCTGTACAAACAAAAATTCTGCATTTCAAATATGTCCAGGTTGATTCAGGGTTTGATGGTATTACTTGGGTGGGCCAGGAAGGAGGAGAGGAGGACTTGGTTTTCTGTGCTTTAGTTTCTCTTCTGTAGTATTTCCCATATAGCTTGTGGCTGACTGCTGCTACCATCCCTTATATTTCTCAATCCCATCTGAAATGAATCTCTGGGTTGCAGCAGATTCCTAACACTCATAACCTCAACTTAAAGACACCAGGTGTCAAAACTGTTATTTATTATTGTCTGTGAAAGTGCCTATGGACAGACAGATGTGGAGTGAACAAACCTAGAAATGATCCCTTGGGAATATGGGTTCACTGGGATGGGTAAATGGAGAAGTGCACATATTGGATGGGATGGTTCCTTACTGTGGCAGGCTACCTGCTCTTGGAGGGTCTCTGCCATTTGACCCCCATCTGTGGCTGGACACATATAATGGGGTATTCTCTGCCTCTCTTAGTTTTTAGTTCAGATGTAACATAATTCTTTTGGATCTCTTTTTAGATTACACCTTTCCTGCTTCATCTCAGAAGGCATTGCTGAAACGAAATGGGACACAAGTAGACAGCTGGGAAATGGCCACTGTCCAACCACCAGCAGAATTTGTGGAGCCTGACTTACACACACCTTTCTCCACACTAGAGGAAGAGGAGGGGCTGCTCCCTATAGACCACTCAAGAGGAGGAATGGAGAGCCTTCAGACCTCTGGACCAGAGGTTACATCTTCTGAACCAGTGGACCAAGAGGAGTCTTTCTCCCTTCTGTTTTCCACAGCCTCTGCCAGGCCAAGTATTGTGACTGAGGCAGCCGTAGGAGGGCAAGAAGAGGACTCTGTTTCTCCAGGCTTAGACCTTGGGAGCAGCATGGGACCAGGTCTTCTACCTGTGCCCTCTACTTTTTCTACTACTGTTGCTTCAAGATTGCCCAGTGATTCGGAAGAACTCTTTGAGGTGACAACTGGAGATGCTTGGGCTGTTGGGGGAGCAGATTCGGAGCTGACTGAGGCTACAACAGGAGCAGAGCTTGCAGAGACCATGGCGGAGGCTGGTGGGGAAGAGCATTCAGCCAGGGAGGAGGTCTCAGAGCCCATGGTGGGATGGGAGATGCTGGAGCCCACGATGCTGACTGAAATGGAGCAGACAGTGGAAGCACCTCTGGGGACATCCTCTCCTGCAAGCAGCTCCCCAGGCACCCAGACTCTTCCTGGTAGTGAGGAACACCCCCGTTCTGGGTCTCCATGGGACAGAACTGATGAGCCTGTGCTGGATCCCATTTGGAATGACACCAAGTCAGGCACCGAGACTGCGGCAGCAGAAAGGAGCTCATCACCACAGGCTGGGGATGCCCGCGTGGCCATGCTCCCAACTGAGCTGCCCTTTGACTCGGCACAGGTTACACTGGGAACAGGGGTTGGGGTGGGAAGTTGCAGTGGGGATATTTGGGTATATTGCTCCTGGGGAGCGTTTAATCTAAGTCCCTAAGCCTGACTGCTGAAAGTAATTTTTTCTGTTTACCCACTCAAAACTGAATTTTCAGGGAGAGTTATTCACAGCAGTTCTTAAGGGTATCCATCATCCTTGGTGAAAGCCCTGGCCCCTCACATCTTCCCAGTTGCACAAAATCCTGCTTCTGATAAACAGAAGCTGAACCTTTCCTCTGGGGCATGCAGAGCAGAGAAAGCTCCTTGTTTCCTCAGCCTGCATTATTGGAAGTGTCAGGACAAACATGGCCCCAAGGATTTCTGGAAAGAGAGTGGAAGTGCTGTTTTTGCTGCTGCTGCCTGCAGGGACCAGCTGCAGAGCAGGTGGAGCAGAGTAGTTATGTGTGAGGATGTTGGGTCTAGGAGAGCCTGTGGTAGAGGAGGGGTGAACTGCAGTTGCTGAATCCATCAAACTGGCAGCTGGTTGAGAGAAGATGTAGCAGGAGATAACTGGTGAGAAAGTACCAAGCAAAGCTTTTAATTCTGCTTTCTGCCCCATGTTACTCAGGAGCCTGAGCAAGTGACTTAGTCCCTCTGTGCATCCTATCCTGCCTGCAAAGTGCTGCCCTGCCTTACCAGTTTGTTTAAGGACCACAGAGGCTCCTGGTTAGTTTTTGTGTTACGTGCTGATAAGGCTGCAGACTAGAGAGCTTTGCACTGACAACCTGTGTTCTTCTGAAGTCTAGATAGAGGTGGAAGGTCTTCTGGAGTCTAGATAGAGGTGTGGCAAGCTGGCAGAGTAACTTTGTCCCTGATCTATGTTAGCCCTGGAATGGTGATTCCTCCTTAGAACAGAGTCACATCCTTTGAGAAGTGCTTTGGGAGTATGGCAGAGCGCCTTGCTCCTGTCACTTGTGTACCCTGTGCTTTCAGCAGCAGTTACATTCACACCTGAACCCAGCTGTCTTTGTCTTCTATCTCCAGGTGATCTGCAAAGACTGGAGCAACCTTGCAGGAAAGAACTATATCATCCTGAATATGTCGGATAACATTGACTGTGTAAGTCAGTCCAAAGAGATTTGATGGCATGGGGGCAATGGTGTTTAGGAAAGTGAAGGCAGGCACAACTCTTGCTGTCTGCTTTCACCACAAAACGTTTGAAAAGCACTAAATCTCAGCCTACAGAGGCTGCGAAGAGAAGGGGAGGAGGACAGAAATATTCCTGTTCTCCAAAAGGGAAAAAGAGTGGGTGGAGAGGGATGATTTTGCTCCAAGTCTAGCACATGTCAGTTCCATATTGGATTTTTTACTAACTTCTGGCTGCTAGTCTGTGCCAGTCAGTACCTGGATTGTCGTGAGACATGAGAGCTTTTAACATTGTACCTCTTACAGGACTGAATGCAGTTCTCCTTCCTTCTTCTTTTCCTTCCATTCCTTCCAGCATATAGTAACAATCCTCTGATGGCTCAGAGGAATAGGGACTCCCATTTGCACTGTGCATGGATAAGTATCAAGCAGTTATCACTAAATCGTCCTAAAGGTTCTCTTCTCCCCACCCTGTTATCTTGTGTGTTATCTGTGTCTGCTAACCAGTCATGCTGTGCTAATCCAATGCCTGTCCATCCATCCTCATAAAGCTCCAGTTAGTTCATGAGCCCAGAGTCCTTTGTGGATCCCTCATAAAAAGACTTATTCACTTCTGCTGGGCCTTTTATGCGGCGCTTAAAAACCAGTTGTGAAAGGCCAAGGTGGCTTTCACAATTCTAAGAAATTATTATGAGCCTGACAACCTGAACAAAATGTTCCATTGAGGAATTGTGTTCTGGCCTTGTGCATCAGCACTCCTGCTTTGTGGGGCTCCTGCTGTGGACAGAGCCAGCTGGTTCTGTTACTGCAGCATTGCTCTGTGGCACTGACCTCTTGCCACTACTGGTGAGTTCTAGGTTGGTTTGTTTTTCTTTTTTTAAAGGTGACTTTTTTGGGGACAAGGGAAATGGGGAAATTGCTATACTCAGTAAGGCATCCCGACTGCCCTAAGAATAGATGAAAAGTCAGTCTTTTCCCTCCTAATTTAGGCAAACAAGAGTGGAGGGTTTTAAGTATCTCTGCTACAGTTCACAATTGTAATGCAGAAAAGGAGTCCTTGACAACCAGAGTCCTTCTGCCCTGTTTCCATCATCTCCCCATCATTCTCTCTCCCATCTTTGTGGACTTTAAATACTGGTAAATTTTGTAATATATAGTAATTTCCTTTCTGTGGTCACTTGTACTTGTGTTGTTTAAACCTCTGTAAGGGGAAGAACTGAAAAGCATGTGTGCAGATGTCTCTTGATCAAATTATGTCTTTGCTGTTGAATCCTCAGTTCTGCCTTGCTGGAGGAAGATGGTACCCTGGAAAAGACAGGACTGAACTGTTTTTCTACTTGATTTCATATTTCAAAACATATTTCCCAGTGAATGATTTGTGCTAAACTACCCCTTATTCAAAGGCACATTTGTCGACATACATATTTAACATGAGCATCTCATCCTTCCTGCCTCCCATTACCATTTTGCATGAGTGAAGATGGAATCAAGCTCTTCTTTCCACTGATGTTGATGCAGTTTATTTCCTGCCCTTGGTAATTTGCTCAGTTTGGGCACCTCACCTATTGTCTGCCTGTCCCTTTTGTTTTTTTTGTTCCTATATCAGACCTCTGTGGTGTTTAGGTGTCTAGAGTTTTGAAGGAGAACCTGTGTTACAAGTGCTGTAGTTTAGTGTGAAAGGATATTCCTCACATATTTCAATGTTTTGGTGCCATGATCTGGTGTATATTGAGTCCCACTGAAAAGCTGAGGGACAAGGAGGGTGCTTAGCTCCTTTCAGAGGGTTGCACTTTGACCTTCAATACACTTCATGGCACCAGGCTTTTACCTGCTGCGGGCACCGTGTCTGTATTTCTGGGTTAAGCTGGAAGTCCATTTGTCTTCCCAGTGGGAAGGGAAAATCTGCCCTTGTCTTCTCCAGGCAAGGGAATCACTTCAGTCTCTCTCTGGGCAAGTCTCCCACTCAAGTACCTGGAAAGTTTGCCCAAGTGAGGACTGCAGGATCTGACCCAGCAGTGGTACCTGGCTATGCCATCTTGGCACAGGTACATTCAGGCTCCTTCACTGCTCCTTTCTCTCCACCATGGAGAATTGATCAGTACTCTGCAACCTCTGCTTTCCCCAGCACCAGAAACATCTTCCTTCTGTCCTCCTGCTCCTGGCTCAGCTGCTCCCCTTCCCTCTGCATCCCCTAAAAGAGAGCCTCAGACTGGCAGTGGGACCATGAGCTGGAGCTGCAGCTGAGCGTTGTGGTGCTGCATCACAGTGCTGCTTCCTCACGTAGCTCCTCCTGCCTCCCCATACCAAAACCCATAATTTGATGAGAGGAGGCACTGCCAGGCTCTTGTGATTCAGGCTCCAGTCATCGATGTCTTCTCCAATTAGGCCATTTTTGGCACAGGCCTGTTCATGCCCTGAGTGCTTCAAATTGCCATGGCAACAAGAACTCTCCATTTTATTAATCATCTGTGTGGCCTTCAGGTTGGCATGGCAACCGGGGATGAGAATAGAAACACAGGAGTGAGAAAACAGCAAAGGAGCCTGCTGAGGGATGGCTGGAGCATGTTAGGCTGAGCGGCACCTGCCGACCCAGCGCTGGCTGTGGGGAAGAGCCTGGCTGCTTCCTTCTCACCTTACACCATAATGTTGCTTCAGGATCCCTGTGTGTCAGGAGAGCTGGGCTTGGTGTGGGACACATGGCAGCCACAGGAGCTGAAGAGGAAGGTTGGTACATCAGGAGATGTCTGTGGGTCCAGCCTGCAGGACTGTGCAGCAGACTGTTGCACCAGGTTTAACACTGCTGGCTTTTGGGCACATGTGAGGTCTCAGCTGTACCATCCCTGCAGTACTACAGCTGCCTTGTCCCTACCATGCACTCACCAAGGTTCCTTTCCTGTGGCAGGAGGAATTTCGGCTGGAGAGGGGTCCCCAGCTGTTGGCACTGGTGGAGGACGCCTTCTCCAGGCAGGCAGAGGGGCTGCAGGACCGCTGGCTCATCTCTCTGAGTAAACCTAATGAGAATGACAAGCACTTGCTAATGACGCTGGCAGGGGAACAGGGTAAGTGCTGGCAGAAGGAGCCTTCCTGTGATGTGGAGTGTATTTAAGGGGCTCCCAAATGGAGGTACACAGCCATGTTGGAAGGAGCTTTTGCTTTCCAATCCATTTCAATCCCACCAGTTCTCTGGACAAGTCCAGTGTTCACTGGACTTGAGGGATTGAAAGGGACTGAGGACATCTTTCTTCACATCTGCCTTCTGGGTTGTCCCTCACTGCTTGCACAAAGCTCCATCTTCTGCACTTTGCCTTCAGCTTTGCTGCTTCCCTGGATTGCCTTTCCCTGAACGTCAGCTTTCTCCTTATGCTTAGGTACTCCCCTTCATGGTAGGATATGACAGCCTGCTCTTGGTTCACTTCCTAACCTATCAATTCAGTCCAAACTAGGATGGTCCTCATAGTGCCTTCCCTCATCCCCAAAGAAACAAAAGATGACAGTGAACATGGGCTGGACTGGAACATTTTACCATCTCTTTATTCCTGTTTTGGTACCGAGGTCATTTTCCTGCCTGCTTAGTGACAGAGGTCTCTAATGTTGACATTATGGCCTCTGTGACCATTATGAATATGTCTCCATGACTTTCTGGGTGCTGCTGCTTGCTCCCAGAGCAGACACAGCTCCTGAGAGCTTCTGTAGTGATGGGGAGGGTTACCTAGGTTGCTCTCATATCAGTTCATCCCTGGATTTTTTTACTTCTTTAAAGAGTATTTGTAGGTACCCTTGTCTGTGATGCTGCCTTCTTTTAGCCTCCTGACATAAAATACCAATGAACAAAAATGTGTGTTTCCCTGCCTCCATGCTGTTGGGGATTTTAGACTGATGAATACATATGACTAACTCACCTGAGCTGAGAGCAGCACTGATCTCTTCCTCTACTTTACAGGCATTATCCCTACAAAAGATGTTCTCATGGCACTGGGAGATGTTAAGAGGAGCTTAGCTGAGGTAAGAGCTCCATTTGTTAAGATAGGTTATACAGTTAAAATAAGCAACTTGAAAACTGGGAGTATATTTCAGTCTAACCAACTGCTGAACCCACAGCAGGCAAACAGATGAGTCAGATGCTTGGCAAACTCCCTTCTCCTCTCACTGGTAGTAGCCAGACCATCAAATGTCTGCTCCTTTTTAAGAGAGTAACTTTTCTAGCCTGATTGTGAGACTGCTTTTCACACATTAATTTTGTTGGGATTCTCAGTGTCACCCCTTCCATTCTATAATCAAGAGCAGTGTGGGTGCTGCCCCACATTTGGCCCTGCTCACCCTGCAGCTGTTTTACATACATTGGCTTCTCTTGACATGTTCACTCACCTTCTACAATTCCAGGTTCTGCATTTCACTCCTTAAACAGCTGCCTCCACAAGGGCGGGCAGAGGACCTGGGCCAATGGAGGCCAGACTCCTCTCCCAGCTGCCTCTAGGCCTCACATATTCCCTTCTAACCCTGTGCAGCTTGGAAAAGGATAGAGATGAGGACAAATCAGTCCCATGATCTCTAGCTTTGCCCCTTTGTCCTACAGGGTATGTAGGCACTCAGGACCTGATTCTGCTTGAGTTTTTTGTGCTAACCATTGGAGTAATTTTGCTGATTTTAGCAGCAGGGTTGCATCACTGCCTTGCTGGCTGTCTGCTCTCAGATTTTTTTCCCTGAAATAACAAACTGGTGCAGTTAGACAAAGCAAATTAAGTGCTCAGTGGTGTATTGATTGGCTGACACTAGAGAAAGTGCAAAAAGCCGACCCTGTAGAAATTGTGTGACTGAGGTATCAGCACCTAGAACTGTCCAGAAAGAAGGATTTGTGTGGATGCAAGGTATGACTTTGCAACTGTGGCCCAATGTTAACATGAGTCCTACTAGAGCCTCCTTGCCCCATGCTTCTGACTCTCTGGCTCTGTCAGTAATGAAACTCTGCTCACAGTGCTGCCCTTGCACAAGCATGAGATTGCAAGGAGGAGGGAGGATAGTCTCTTGCACCTGTCACACTTACTATTGAATTGATACGTAACTTGTTTCAAATCTGCCAAGTGGGACCAAAGCTGGGCTGTTTGCTGACAGCCACAAGGGGCCAGTTTCTAGGGCAGCTATTAGACTCAGTAAGCAGCTGTCCACTTTCAAGGCGTTGTAAAGACCACTATGCCCTCTTAGGACCTAAGCTTTAATGGAAACCCATTTATTAGGGTTACATTCTCTGCTAAGCAGTTACCAAAGCCTCAGCACCTGTCAGTGGTCTGTAGTTTGTCTTGGGAACTCTCAGTCTTGGACAGTTTCTCCCACGAAAGCCTCCTTGTTGTACGCAAAGGTGTGATATCCTTGTGCAGGTGAGCAAAATAAAATTGTGCTTATTGTCATTTGCTGATGTTTCAGCTTTCATGGAAAATGGTGTTACACATAGTTATGAGCTTTCTAGTAATGTAAGACAATGTACAACCTGACTCTCCAACCCTGGCTTTTAATTTCTCAGCCTACATTCATAGTCCTGTACTTGGATCCTGGAAGGTCTGAACAGGATTCTATCTGCCTGCAGGTCAGGACTGTTAGTGTACTCCTTCCTTCCTTCCAGATTGGTATCCAGAACTACTCGACCACCACAAGCTGCCACTCGCACCCTAACCAGACCCGCAGTGATTATGGGAAGCTCTTCGTGGTGTTGGTGATCATCGGCTCCATCTGTGCCATCATCATTGTGTTGGGGCTCATCTACAACTGTTGGCAGAGACGCCTGCCCAAGATGAAGAATATGGTGAGCATTGGATGGGTGGAGAAGGTGACCAGACTTTTAACTCTTGGGATAGAGGAGATTGGAAAGTAAAGAGGGCAATTGTTTTCTCCTGTCCGATTATGGGACATAACTGGATACAATGCTGGAGCAGCAGTGGAGTTCATTCAGGTGGAAGAGAGACGCAAATGTGCTTAGGACAGCTCATTTCTGCTGTGAGGGTTGGGCTGGGAATAAATCTACCTCTTCCCACTGACTCTGCAAAGTTCTCGGTGACCCTCATAGCTTGGTCTGTGCTTCTCAGCAGCATTAAGACATGTCCCCCTTGTCTCTGTTTGTGTCCTCTCATCCCTGGCAGTCACACGGCGAGGAGTTGCGCTTTGTTGAGAATGGCTGCCATGACAACCCCACCTTGGACGTGGCCAGTGACAGCCAGTCGGAAATGCAGGAGAAGAAGCCGAGCGTGAACGGTGGAAACACCATCAATGGGCCTGACAGCTGGGATGTCCTGATCAATAAGCAGGCGAGCGACGACGTGGATGTGTTTGAGGAAGATACACATCTTTAGAAAAAGAAAGGAGGGAACAACCCTCTTAAACACACTTCTTTCTGTCCTATTTTGACTGATGGACCATGGGATCAGGTGGCTTCTCAGGAACTTCTTAAAACCTTTGAACAGGTGTTTGGGCAAGTTTTCCCTATGGAAGTCCTGAGCCTGCATCTGAGGCTAGGAGCCAGTAGGATCATGAAACAGAGGGAAGCAGGAGGGGTGGGTTTATAGATATCCGTGTGTGTTCCTGTCAGTAGCACCAATGCTTTTATCACCTTTAAATGCACTTACTGTAGCTCTGTGGTAGTGGCTGGAGAGTGTCTGGATTGGAGAAACAGATGGTGGGGCTGCCTACCACCAAGAGCCCAGATTTGGGGAGTAAATTCACTTTCCAGGTCCTGACCTAGAGATCACGTTCAGTTCATTCAGATGCAGTAAAACCTGTGCATTCTGGATGGAGGGGAGCCAAGATTCCATTGATGTCCTGGGCAGAGTTTGCATTCCCCATGTGAAAACAGGTTTTCTAGTGCTCTAGCATTCAGCTACTAATTGTGTGAGAGCTGATGTTTACATTTGGAGAAAACACCCCTCCCACCCACTCCCTACTGTCATCTCATTTCACCCCTGGTACCACAAACAGCCCCACTCCTTTTTTCAGCTCCACAGCTCCAAGCTGAGCTTGCAAAGTTTGAGCACTTTACCCTTGCTTGGCTGATTGCAGAGAATTCAGTGCCATGGTACAGCATTTTAGATGGAAATGTTTTTTAGGTTGGAGCGTTGCTCAAAAATTATGTTTACATGCCTCTTTTACAATAGCCTGGGAAATCAGCAGGAAAATATCCCTTGTCTAAGTGTAAGTTTTAAACTGGCTGGCCTTTTCCACTCCAGTTCTATTTTTCAGGATAGTTTGGTTTCAGTTGGTCATTTTGTGGTAAATATAAATACTATGTGAAACTTTTTAAGTAGGGGAACAAGTAATGTTCTCATCCTTTTGTTTCAATTTCAGCATCCTGCCCTGAGGGAAGAGTGGAAGTGTTTAATATCCCACAGGTATAAATTAGGGTAACATCTTTAAAATCACTGCATTTAAACAATTTAAGAGCCAGTTCTGATGAGATGAGAATCGGACATAAGAGCTCCCCAATGGATGTTTCTCAGGCATGCCTCAGGCAACTCTGAGGCTCCAGCTCCCTGAAGATGTGTGCTAAAGGCACGTGAATATGTGTAATTGTTTTCTAAGTCCTGCCTAAACTACTGTCAAGCCTAAAATCCCAGAACATTTGTTTCTTCTGTCATTGAGGGATTGAGCGACTTGCTTCTGTCAGAGGCTCCAAAATGTGCTATGGGTACTTCTTTCCCTAGTGGTGAGCTGTTTGCTTTCTTCCTGTGAGATACTTCACACTTGGTCTTGCAGGGAACCTTTGTATACAGAGGCCCCAGATGTGCAGCCTGATGCTGAGCCTGTAAACCTGTCACTGTATGTATAGAGACCTCTAGCATGTTCCTCCCTGGTGTGTGTGCCTAAAGTCAAGGTGCAAGTCTGTTGTTGCAGTTTGTGTAGCGCTTTGCATACAAACTGAATCACAGATCACTTTGATGTAGGACCACACTGATACCAGTTTATTAGAGATTCAAGAAAGGTGATAACCTTTGGTTTCCTATCCAGATTCCAATTTTCAGTGATTTTAGCCTGCCTCTGTATCTTTCCTGGTGTTACGTAGGAGACAGTGATCATCAACTCCTTTTGTACGTTGGTAGGGTTGCAGAGAGATGCTCAGAGTTCCTTCTCCTGCCCCAGCAGTTGGTAGTGGGGGACAGTCCATGTATGTGGAGTACATGGCCCTCTCTGACCAGCGGTCACTGGTGGTTCCTGCTGAGTTTGATGGGTCTGTGCAGTAAAACTGCACAAGGCCATTGGCTGTGTTGAAGGCACTTTGAAGCTCACAGGATTAAATGCAAATTGTTGTTATGGTGAGTAAATTAAAGCATGGAGTTAAATTTTGAGTTTTTATAGCACTTAGCATAACTGGGCCTGGCACTTCTGTGGCCTTTAGGCAGGTGCACCGTGTAAATCTTTCCAAGTCAAATAATCCTCATCAAATATGTTTTTAATGCCCAGTGGCTGTTAAAAAGATAATGCCACCAATCAGATGTGGATCATTTCACCCACAAATCGCTTTCTTGGTGCATGTCCCTGCTAAGAGCTGCTTTACTGCCCTGTTTTCTCTCCATTATCCTAATTCAGAGAAACAACAAGGCACTGATAAAGCAAAGCATCCAGCTGAGCTCAGCACCTCCCAATCTCATGTAAAGTCTTCAAACTTTGAAGAAACCATGGGGGCTATGTGGGCTCAGTAATCAGCTAGCAAGTTCTCCTAATTTGCCCTTCTGGCCTCTCATGGCCTGGAGGATTTTCCAGATATGCTCTTTTCTGTCTGGAGCATCCAGGTGATTTGAGAGACACTTTAAGGGTGGCTGTTGTGAG
Source organism: Cettia cetti (assembly GCA_013401135.1). Classification (NCBI taxonomy): domain Eukaryota; kingdom Metazoa; phylum Chordata; class Aves; order Passeriformes; family Sylviidae; genus Cettia; species Cettia cetti. The sequence continues at coordinate 15,596 of VZUI01036181.1, read as the reverse complement.
GCTGAGGACACTTTTCTACTGTCTCAGGGTGCACCTGGCTGTATGATCCCAGTTTAGCTTCAGAAACCTACTGGTTGATAGAATTTCACTTTAGTCTGGTGATACTTTTTATCCTTTTACCGTTTGTTTTTTCTCTGTATCATTTTTTTGCACTAGGCTGATCTTGTCAAGTCGATTGCACTGTTGTCCCTCTCCTGCCAGCCCTGCAGAGACGGGTCATCTCCGGGGACCTGCGGGCTGGGAAGCACTGTAGAGAGGCTGTTGGTAGCCCACTTTATTTTGTCCAGTGCTTGATTTTCCAGCTCTGCACAGGGAGAATGTAAAGAGGAAGAAAACCTTTGTCTTAGCATTTGTAACAGGAAGCTTTTCTATCACCCTAATGTAGTTAAACTTCTTTTTAATAAAAACTGTGAAAGCTGGACTTCTCAGAGCAGTGTGCCAGACGACAGAGCAGATGCAGGAGACAAAGCTGTTTCTGGAAAACTTTGCCACCTACTCGGACATCACCGTAATTCCATCTGCCAAATGTTTGGTCGCACTGACACCTGGTGGCGGTTGGGAGTTGGAAACGAAAAATTGGAAAAAAAAAAAAAAAGCGCTTTTCTCTTAGCTTTGGATATTTATTTCCTGTGACTTGCCTAGGATAACCTGCTTTATTCACGAGGGCCTGCAGGACTCGACTGGGAGCAGAGGGGCTTGTACAGGCATGTCAAGGATGGTTTGAGGACATCCTTGTCTATAAAGCAGTGAGATGGGACATTCCCTGGAGTCACCAGTATAGAGGCCCTAGGTAGCAACACAGGGTCTTACCTCCAACTTCCTGCTTTGTCTGCCACTTTCTCCCTCTGCTCCTTGGGCCTCTGCCTTGATCCACAGAGGTGGACCTCCTTGGGAGGTGGATCTTCAGAAAGTGCTTCAGGTGCTGTTGTGAGGAGTGCAGTGCCTCGAGGAACACTGGCAATAGCATCGTCTGGATGCATGGCCAAGATCAGAGTGTCTCTCTTCTCTGTGGGATTGTGGCCAGATGTGACCTGGGATGGCCAAGCTGCAGGTTATTCTGAGGTGTCACCCAGATATCTGGAACTCTGCCTGTAACATGGAGTCTAACATGTTCTAGGACTCTGCATCCTGCACGCCACCTTGGGATATGTGGGGTGGAAAGAAACGAGTAGTGACCCAATGCTGTGAAGGATGTAATGCATCTTGAGAATACAGTTCAAGATACACTTTAAGGATCCCTCTGGCAGAGGATGTGGTGTGAAGTGAAGGTACGTTATCCTAAGGACTATTGCAGCATGACCTTAGAGCATTGCAGCAAGGTCCCACTGCAGCCACTGCTGTCAGCAACTTGTCTGTTCCATCTGCCTTTGCAGCCATGTAGGAGCACATTTATCCTTCACAACAGGTTTGGAAAAGCTCAGACAGTCAGACACAACAAGCAGCTTCATGTGTGCTGTCTCATGAGAGCCTCATGCGCTCATCTAAGCTGACAGCCAGGCTTTGAGCCATTCTCAACACCTTCATTCCTGCTGGACACAAACTGCAAGCCATGGCCACTGCTTGGGAGAACACTTAGAAACACTTGTGTCTTGCCCTGGAAATAACAGGGTTGTGGTTTTGTTTTCTTTGCAATAAAATGCACCTCCTGGGTGTCTGAACACTGATTTGAGCACAGTGCTTTGCTTGGTTAGATCTGCCTGAATTCATGTCTGCTGCATCTCGTAGTGCAGTGCTGGTTAGGGTTTCTCTACCAGGACAGGGGTCATCACCCTGGCCCCCCTTCCCCTCAGTGCAGTCCTTAATTCTCCCATCACAGATTTCTGTGGAAGCCCTGAGCCATGCCAGCTGCCCAGGCTGTGGAAGCAGGCTTCCGCCATAGGAACACTCTACTCCTCCAGTACCTACAGGACCAGCCCAGGATACCTTTCCTTCTAGAGTGGCTTAGCAGAAGCCTCTGTTTCACAGCAGAGTCCCTGCCTGTGTGCACTGTGCCATGCGTGTCCCACGCAGCTCTTCACCATCCCACACCTGCTCCAGACCTGGAGTCCATACAGAATTACTAGGGTTGGAAGGGACCTCTAGAGATCATCCAGCCCAGCCCCGTGCCAAGGCGGGATCACTAGGAACACATCCAGGTAATGCTTGGATGTCTCCCAAGACTGCAGGGCCTCCCTGGGCAGCTGTTCCCAGGGCTCTGCTACCCTCAACGTAAAGAAATTCTTCCTCATGTTAAGGTGGAACTTCTTGTATTTTGGTTTATGGCCTTTGCTCCTCGTCCTGTCACTGGGCACCACCCAAAAGAGTCTGGCACCATCCTCTTGGCACCTGCCTTTGACTGGATAAATGAGATTCCCTCTCATCCCAACTGCACGTAGTCCAGAGAGAGCCCTGCCACATGTTCCAGATCCCATCCCAACCATGTTCTGGGCCAGCTCCCCTCCTCTGGTGTGTTCCAGATCAGCCCCCCAGGTTTGTTCCAGAGCAGGTCCCCTTTTCCCGAGCCCCGGACCCGCGTGTCCCCGTGCAGCGCGGTCGGCAGTTGTTCCTCCGGGCCGCAGGGGGCGCTGCGGGGAGGCGGCGCTGGACCGGGCGGGCGGTTCTGCCGCCGTGTTTACAGCGCCCGCCGCTCCCGCCCGCCGCTGCTGCCCCTCGGCCCGGCCCGGCCCCGCGGCCGCTTCTCCGCTCTCCGCGTCAATGCGGCGCCGCCGCCCCGCGGCCTGGCCTGGCCATGGACACCAGCGACTTGTTCACCAGCTGCAAGAAGGGCGACGTGAGCCGCGTGCGGTGAGCCGGGCCGGGCCGGGGAGCGGGTTCCTCGCACCCGCCTCTGCCCTTTAACCGCCCTGGTCACCTGGGCGAGCGGGGCCGGGCCTGTCGGGCGGCCTGGCCTCGCCGGGACGTGTTTACCTGAAGCTCGTCCCGGCCTCCCCGGACGGCTGTCGCAGCCTTGGGGCTCCCCAAGTCGGCCGCGATGCCGGGGTGCGGAAGGGACAGTTTGTTTCTCGTACATAAATGCAGCTTGTTTGCACCCCGAGGAGCTGGGTGTGCACTTGGTCTTTGCCCGGGTGCTTAGGTTCGGGTGAGGTGTGCCTAGTTCCGGCAGGTGTCTGCGTGTCAGACGGTCGCTACATACTCGTGGGCGTCGATGGCAAACGTCCTTGCACAAAGCTCTTCTCCAGCTGCTCTTTCTTTACCAGTGGAAATGGTATTTGCGTTGGTAGGAACCTGGATCCCTGGGACACGATCGTCACGGAAATGTTTAGACACCTTGTGCTGTAGACTGTGGGAACATCTCTGAGAAATATGGGGATACTAAAATTTCAGGTCAAGTTTCCTTGCTCATCTCAAAGCAGCAGAGCTTCACTTCAGTGAGGCAGATCAGCTTGTTGTCTGCAGGGTGAATGCAAGGTCCAGGATTTACAACAGGCTCTTTTCCTTCATCTCATGGTTTGAATCTAAAACTGTTCTTCACTCTTTTATCGTACTTGATTCTTCCATCTCTTAATGTGTGATATGCCAGATAATCAAAGCAACCTCTGTTTCAAGGTGTTTGCTAGTGAGGGTAAATGTGCAGATAGATAAAGTCTGGGGAACATTGCTATCTGTTGTGATTTTTTTAGATTAAATCATTACAAGCAGTAAATTGCAGGTTTACTGTAGAAGGAGGGGTGTAAGGGATGGCCTCATAGAGGTTTAAAATGACCTGTATGGAGGTAATGGTAGAGAAATTAGAGTCTGAGAGTGCTGTCAGAGCAGGGGGTACAAATTTACCACATGGGACTGAGTAGAAATGAGCTGATTGGCTTGGTGTGTTGAATGTGGGTAGAGGAACCTGAAGTTTGAGACAACAAAGGTGAGGGGAGTGAAAGAGAGGACTCACATGGTGGGTGATAAAAACCCAGAACTTGAGCCAGGCTGTGCAGGAGATTTGTCTGCAAGGCAAAGCCCAGCTTCTAGAGGTATCAAAGAGGGAATGTTGGCAGCATTGGATCTAGCCTAAACGTGCAAGACAAGGAAGTGGCAGGATTTAAGAGCGATCTGGAGTTACACTGATGTTGTTGCTTTTGTCAGAAAAGGTCATGAGCAGCATGGGAGTCCAGCCTTGGCCTCATTTTGCTTATTTGTAAGCATCCAGGCTGGGAGCATTGTTAGGGAAGCTGAAGGTACTCAGACTTTTTTTGAGATTGCTCCCCTGTTAGAGATGTGTTTGATTATGCTCTTTCCCCATGTGCACCACTTAAAATTGAAGGGAGCTGCTGGGCCATTTTTTAGAACACCATTCTTTGGATGAAGATTTGGCTGATACCCCTTCAGCCATGGCTGACAGTTTACCAAGTCCAGTGCAAGATCCTGTCATACCTTTGGAAGTTACTCTATGAACTTGAAGTTACATCTTCTGAAAGAGGGGAATGTGGCTGAGTAGCTGCATGAAGTTATAACTTTGCTCTCTTCCTTTTCTTCCAGATACCTTCTTGAACAGCGAGATGTGGAAATTAATGTCCGTGATAAGTGGGACAGTACACCCTTGTGAGTGCTGCAGCCCGGAGCACTGGCTGGGTGGGGGGGGTAGGGCCTTCAGAGCTTCTTTACTCTCTCTGCATTAGCAGCCATGAGCACTGTTACAAAATGTCTCAGGTTCTGCTTTTTTGGAGCTTTGGCTACATAGTTCTGCTTCTCTTCCCTGTGGGTGCTGTGCTAAATGTGTCTCCCCATTTGATTGGGGCTTGCTGTAGCATGCTCAGAAGCGGAGTTTTGTGACCAAATTACCTGGATTAAGCACTCTGCTCTTGGCTAGATTTTCCCACACCAAAGTCTATGACGTTCTAGCATGTCTTTTTGGGTGAAAGCTTGCCCTGAAAAATGCCAAGAGGCTGTGGGATCACAGTCTGTCTGGCAGTAGATAATGAGGAATCCCCCTGGAGGTGCGGAGGGATGTGCTGTTCCAAAGTACATTGAGATATCTGCAATATATTCAGAGTACAGAATAACTTCCCAAAGTAAAGGTAGACTAACATTTGGCTGCTGCAATGTGCGTTACAGGATTCTCCTAGTTTGTAGGACAATTTGAGGTCCTTGTGAAAGAGAATCATGAAAGGCTTAGACTGTGCAAGAGAAAACAAAACTTATTGAAGTAGAATTTAAATGGGGGCTGGATTTGCTGTACATCCAGTGTGGGTGCTGTTCCCTCCTTGGCGTAGTGTGCAGCAGTCAGACTGACAATAGGAGGAGCATGGAATGTTTTTGAGAATTCAGTGGACTGCTGAGTGCCCATGAAATGATCTCCATTAAATCAGGATGGATTTGGCAGCTGGTAGTGCAACAGAAGATGCTGAAGCCAGACTGGGACCTTGAGATCTCCTTGCAGTGCCTAGGATTGCTGGGAACAGATCCTGCTTAGTCTGTTACTGAGATCAGGGTTCTATGCTATTTGGTAGCGATTCCTCACTCCTATGAGGAGTCATCTCCTAAGCTAGTCAGGGTTGCTCAGTGCTGTAATCCTTGTGTGGTAATGTGCCAAAACACTGAATTTTGCTTCCTACTTTATCTTTAATTTTCTTTCTCTTGTTATTGTCAGGTATTACGCCTGTTTGTGTGGACATGAGGAGCTTGTACGTTATCTTCTAGCCAATGGTGAGCAAAAGTGTCCTGATATGGGTGCAGTGTCTTTCTCTGGTCCATTGGGATTGTATGTCCTTCTAGCTGTCCCTTGTGGAAACTTCTTCTGTTACAAGCAACCACCTTATCAGCTATCTCAGGGTACAGAAGGAGCCCTGCACACATCTTCATGGCTTCTTTTGCAGGCCATTTGCTGCTTGAATTTGCTTCTTGAAATTGCTTGAAATTTCTTGATTTGCTTGAAATTTTGAAAATGCACCAAAAGGGAAGCTGTCTGTGATGGCTTCAGGCAGCATGACTTTCTGAAACCACAGCTGATGTTTTGTGAGGGTGCAATGGTGTCGGGAATATGCTGATCTAAGTGTTGTATTTCATAGGAAGAATTGTCTGTGTAAAACTTTCTTGTACTCTACTGATAGCCTGGCTTTGTAAGCAGGACTTAAATGTGAAATGCTAGGGATTTTGCTAATCTTAAACTAAGCAAAACCAATTCTTCAGGCCAAGTGCCTGTCCATTTAGTCCTCAGCACCCAGATTCTCCTAGGTACTGGTAGTGTTTTGCCAGAGGAACCAGAGTGCAGAGTCTCATCTCAAATGGTCTGGTTTTCTGTTGCATTCACAACATCTTAATCAACCACTTGTGTAATTCTAAATAGGAAAATGCAAATGCCCTCCAAATTTCTAGCAGATTCTAACCTAAAGAGGCATCTCCTGTCTTATACAAAGTAGAAATTCTTTTTAGGAGGAGTTCTTAGCAGTCAAAGAGATGATTGCGCTCTTTGTACAGTAAGATTTGTCTTCCCAGAACACTGCTGGAGCCATGCTGAGAGGCTTTTTACGTGGGTTAGTTTAAATAAATCATGACTTCCTCAGAAAGGGATTTGTCTGTGGGAGAGCATCTTTGGATTGTATGCATGTGAGGGAAGTTCAGTTTTTGTCAATATGCTCGTCAGCAGAGGGGACACAGTGAAACATGTCACCAGTCAGAAGTCACACTCGTTTAGTGACCATTTGGGGACACTGGAGAAGAATCTAACTCTGCCTGCTGGCCTGTACCTGTGGTTGTTTAACAGGAGCAAAGTGTGAGGCAAACACTTTTGATGGAGAACGTTGTTTGTATGGAGCTCTGAGTGATGCCATCCGCCGGCTGCTGAAGGAGTACAAACAGATCACAGCCAAGTGCATGAAGAGGGACTACTATGATGTCTTCCTGCAGCGGTAAGGACATGAGGCATGTGCACAGTATCCCATCATCCTTCCTGAGCTCTTCTGCATATTCGAGCTCTCTGTTCAGGACAGCTTTGAAAGGCTGCTGATCAGTACCCTATCTCATTCCTGGGCATGTAGAGCTTCCTAAGGGATGTTCCTCTGTGCCCTAAGGGATGATTTCCAGGTGTATGTGTGAATAGCTTCCAGTGAGTTGTGTACAGACTCCGGAGTCAACAGAAAGCTGGTCTTTATAATGCAGAAGCAGTAATCCGTCATCCTTGACTGTCAAACCAAAATCAGATCACTAAAACCACATCAACAATTTAGGACAGTATGTCAACTGAAATTCGGTTTCAGGACTGAAGGTACTATAACTTGAAAGGTTAAATTTTCAACACTGATAAAATGTTTCTCATTTGTGAAACAGAGCACTTCAAGAAGCCTCAAACTGACTCACAGTGACATTGCTCAGTTCTTTCTTTTTGGTTATTAAAATTTGTTAAGATACTTTTGAAAGTTGCGTGTCCCACATTGTACTAGAACTTGAGTGGCAGCCTAACTTTTTCAGGAGTAGAGCAATAGTTTCAAGCTTTTCTTGCTGTTTCTCTACCTTGGTAACTCTGATGTTATTACAGACTTGCTGGGGTTTTTTTTCCTTTTTATTTCCATTGGACTGACTTAAAAATGTTAAAACCTTGATGTGCTTATTTTTATCTTTGAAACAGGAGTGCTAATAAGTCCTAGAAAAATCTGGCAATTTTCCCAGTACTACAGTGTCCTAATTTCTGAAGCTGTAGGAAGAGAGGGGAGGAAGGAACTCACTTACCTAAGTAAAATCAGATTCTGTGTTCCAGGGAAGTAGAATTTTGCACGGTGATTTATTACTACCCTGGTGACTGTGGCTCAGATGGTGCAGGATCATGCATGAAAGCTAAAATCTGCCGCTTTCTGCTTCTCATTCAAACAGACCTTGTGTTAAAGTTGAAACAAAGGGTAACTGTTGGAGGCAGAAAGTAAAAACCTAATGCTTCTGTTTGGTTTGGGGCAAGACACTTAGAAGGAAGTGTGTGCTGGAGGCAGGAGATTGAGATTAGCATTCAAGACACTGACAACATTTCTGTGTATGACTCCACACCTTTCTATGCACCAGTCCAGCCCTCTAGAAGGAGTATGATTCTTGATGTCCACCTGATTTGACCTCTTGAGGACGTTTGTGAGGATATATGTGCAAGGAGTGATGGGCATTAGAAATCACTGGTGATGGTTGCGGTAGACTCTAGAAGTAGCAGTTTTGGTTTTTTCCTTTTGAAGAATTAAGGTATGGGCATGCAGGCATAAAGTAGGCTTCACCTTTGATGTGATAATTGCCTGCATTTCATGCCTGTCACATCCTTCCTTCTTCTGAGTGTGGCTGACATCAAGTCCTCTCCTATTTGTTACATGGTTAAAATGTGCACACTGACAGTGCCCAGAGAGGGGGAAAGTTGCATCTTACTTTGTAGCAGGGTAGTTATTTTTGAAAGTGTGTCATGCTGCAGGGTTGTTTTTGGTTTTTGGTTTTTTTTAACATCTGACCCTTTAAAAGCAATATTAACTTCTGAAGATGTGCTTGGGAACAGCTAGTTTCACTTTAAAATCTGTTCTTGGTGTTCACCTAAGGCAGGACGATTTCATTCTCCAGCCTCTCTGTTGCACTAACAAAACTTCTTTGATTTACAGAAGGGAGTGAGACATCCCACTCCAGTACGTGCAGTACCAGCCCCATGCTGGCCTTCCTGCTGAGCAGGGAGAGACTGCAATTCCTGCGGGTATTTGTTCATTTAGACCTAACTGTACCATGTTCCCCTCTAGCATTATTCCATTCTTTCATTTTTCATCCTGCAATGAGTTTCCCTTCTCTCTGTTCCTCACAGGTTGCTGGAGCAGGGTTACCAGAGTGATATTGTTTTCATTGTTCATGGCAAATCCTTCTGTGCCCACCGCTGCATCCTCAGTGCTCGCAGCGCATACTTTGCGGAGATGTTTGAGACCAAATGGAAGGGGAAAAACATGATAGTGCTGAAGCACCCACTGGTGAGCAAGGCTGTGCTTCCATTCTTTGGGTTTTTTTGCTGTTCTAGCTGGATGAGGAAAGTGAGTTTGAGGGTTAACTTCCACAGTGAGTAGCTCCTGAGGCTCAGAATGACCCTAGTTGAGAAGAATGACTTGCAGAGGCACTTTATGCAGTAAAATTGTATCTTTTTCAGATAACAAAAGGCTGCAGATTGCATACCTTCCCTTTGTTCCTTCTGTAATGGACTCAAACATATCTTAATTGCAGTAGCACATAGCTGTAACCATCTGCCAGCTGTGTCACAACCCCCCTCTGGGATGAGTTGAATCTGTGTAATTCGTGGTGGACAGGTGGTCAGTGGTGAAGACATCACCTCCATAATTGGCACTAAATCAGTCCCTTTTGTTGCCTTTGCAGCAAGAACTAAATAGGCCATAAGTGCACTCCATCCATTAACCACCAATACTCTGGCACACATTTCTGTAACTTGACTCTGGCAGTGCAAATCGTCTTGTCACAAACGTAATTCCAGTTTCTCAGAACACTGCTCTCTGTTCTCTTTGTACAAGAATATGTTTCCTCTGGAATTGCGAAGATGTGGAAATGTTTATGATCAGTAAAAACATGGATTTTGCAGAACCTGTGTTACAACCATGTCTCTTGAGTTCCTCTATTAGTCAGGTCCTGTCCCCTGAGATATTAGTACCTGAGGGAATAGTATCAGTTGAAACAGTAAGGAGCTGTTTAAACCAGGTGAAGTTACAGCATTAGTTATGTGAGGAGCAAGGAAATCACGTGCAGTGTGTGAGTTCTTACTTAAGGGGTTTTTTTTTTAACTTGTTAAGGATCATGTTTCAAACTTACTGTTAAATTAATGGCGATTCCAAATGTAACTTTCTCTTGTCTTATTTTAGATTAACCCAGCAGCCTTTGGTGCTCTTCTGCAGTATCTATACACAGGTAAATGACCTTACCCTCTGCTGTTTGTTCACCTGGCTGGTGGGCAACTGTCTGTGCCTCTGCACTGAGTGGCACAGGCTTGCGCTCAGCAGTGTTTGGGTGCTTGAGTCGCCAACAAATCGTCTCTGCTGGCAGAAAGGGAGAATGTGAGCAATCACCAGCTTTTCCAAGATGTTTGTACCTTTTGCCAGTTGTTGTCCTGCCAGTAATTATACAGTCAATTAAACCAAAACCAGCTTAGGTTGATTGGTTGGATGGATTTGGAGACTGTATTTTTAACCTAAGGAAGGAAAATCTGTCATCTGGTGTAACAGCCTCCTAAGGTGGTGAAAAGCCAGTTTCCCATGTAGGACATTTTCAGTTTGGCAGACCTGAGCAGTGTGTGCTGAATGCTTTTACTACTTTCTAGTATTTTTTCTGAATGGAAGTTGATCCTAAACCTTCTATTTCTAAACATTTCTATGAAAATGCCCAGTGTTGTATTGTAGGCATGCTAAATGCTGAGTTATCTCAGACCAGGAGGTGGTGCCAGAAATTAACATTGCCTTCACGGCTCTTCTTTTCTAATACCCTGTGTTCAGAAATGTCCCTTGCCACATTTTCATTGATTGTAAAAGATCCTGGGAAGAAAGCTTGTGAGCCTAAAGTCTATTCTTACCCAAAGCAGATGGTCAATGGTGGCAGTCATGCCTGTTGCTGTTGTGCTGCTGGTTTTTGATTTTCTGAGGGAATTAGACATGTTTTGTATAGCCTGTCTGGTCTTCGGACTCTTGAATGAAGCTATTAGGGTAAAGCCTGGAAAGTAGAAATGTGAATTAAATGCTAAACTGTTATTGATTTAAGTGGTGGGTGGTGGGGGAATTCCATGTCTTAGCTTCTGAGACTGAGTTGTAAATGGATGCTGAAAAGTGAGGCAGTGTATCTTAATTACTAAGTTTCTGTGCTATCAAGTCTTCAGACCTTATGTTTTGCCATTTTTATACCTAAATCCTGTGGATTAAGAGAGCTGACTGCATTTTTTCTTGACAGGTCGTCTAGATATTGATGTAGAATATGTCAGTGATTGCAAGAGGTTGGCCAAGCAGTGTCGGCTGCAGGACCTCATTGATGATTTGGAGACCAAATGTAAAAAAGTCTATGAATTTGGTAAGCATTTGACTTGCTGTTGTCTCTGCTGTGCCTGCTTCTCTTTCAGGGAGAAACAGGCAAGTGTGATGGTGGATGTTTCATGTTGTCCTTGGGGCTTCCAGAAAATGATTCTGTTGTGGAATTTCAATGTTTGCATGATAGTTTTCAGTCATGGCCTTTCTGTAGGGCACCTGTAGTAGTTTCTGACACATGCATGTTTATAATTTATATTGAGTGCTTTCTTTATAATAGAGCAGCCATGGCAGCAGGACTTTGCTGTGGTTGCCAGACATTGATGTTGGTGCCAGACATTCATACACCACCAAATTGAGCATGGTGGTGTATATTTGGGAAGTGTCTTCAAACAGGGAGCTTGTTTAGATCTCCAGAAAGATAAAATATATACACTCAGAAGTAATTTTCTGCATTTACCTGACCCCTAACCAAAGTAAAATGTTTGATAACTGGCCCAAAATGGGTACAGAGGGAGATACAACACTTTTTTTAAAAACAGATAATTGTTTCTGAAAGCATGTGTATATTAGTAACACATGGATGTGCCAAACTTTAAATGAAAAATCCTCTATTTAAGGACTTTTTGTTATCCAAATAACTTGTGATCTAATCATGACATAAGCTTATTGCGTGAAGACCAGCAGTTGGAGTTTATCATTCATCTCCTTAGCTCAAGGTAATGGACACGTGAAGAGCAATCAGAACAGCACAAGTAGTGTTAGTCACGAAGCAGAAAAAATTATCAGATAACAAAACCTTCAGGCTGAAAGCTTCTGATTTTCATTCCATGCTCTGAGTTAACTCCTTTACTTTAATCAAGTTAATTTTGATTTGAGATGAGACTCCAGTCTATAGTTTAAAGTCAATATCATCTTCTTCCCTGATCTAAGAGGCAGGGGTGTAGCTATTCCACCTTTTCCTTTTGAATATAGGTTGTGATTATTCAGCCTCCTGAAGTTGCAGAACATAATTGATAGAATACTTCTGGCTCAAGAAGTTCCTCATCTGCAAATCACATGGAAGATATTACCATGTGCAGGTTTCCCTTTACACATGTGCAGTTGTTTAGTGGTGGTGGGGGATACAAGCTTACCATGGTACAGCTGTTCACATGTTGGCCAGGGTGCAAGTCCTTATGGAAGCTGTGTCACAGGTCTTCTGCTATGTAAACACAAATGTAAACACGGATCTGAAGAGATTAGAAATGCATTTATTGGTATCTACAAAACCTGCAAGGTTTCAGTTTGTATTAAATAAGTGGCGGAAAAGGGGAGTGGTGAATGAATATAAAATAAAAGCTACTCAGAAATCAGGTAACAAAATTATCTTGTGTCATCTTTTGATATCACAGTAATTCAGTGAGATGCCAGAGATCCATTTTTTCTTTTTTATCTTTTTCTCCCAGGGTCTAGCTGAGACATTCCACTGTAATTAATTTAGTTGAAATCTTATATTATATTGTGGAAGGAAAAGAAGGTGCTTAAATCTGTGAACTGCAAAAAAGCTGACTTCTTGGTGGGTTTTCAAATGGAAAACAATGAAGTTTCAGGTTAGTTGGAAATTTTAGATAAAAGTACCACTTGGAAATATAATGAGACTGGACAAATCATTTAACTTTTCTGTACTTTGGGGAGGGAATAGTTCTTCAGTTTTGAGGCCTGACAGAAGACTGTCGATGGGTGGTTTAAAGCACTGATGAAAGAACTAGTCTTGGGTTTTATTTATGACAGGTTGGATTCAAACAAATAGAACAACTGTTGAAGGTTTGTTTCTTAAATCTCGTGGAAGCCAGGAAAATTTGATTCTGCAGAAAGGGATATATGTAATAGTTATAGAAGTTGAAAATTTGGAAAGATCTTAGATCACATCATGTCTGGCACTTGACAAAGTGTGTCTGTTTCTCTGAGTGTTTTAGGAACAGACATCTGATTCAGGTTTGCAGAGCAGAGTCATGTGTTGCATCTGTATTATGAAGTTGAAACAAGAAAACAAGATGAACTTGAGCCTCTGGAGCTCCACTGGATAATGACAGTGTCTGCAATCTCATTATCTAGAGTTAATCAGTATTTCAAAAGCACTTAGTATCTTGGCATGCACAGACAGTACAGGAAGAGGATGACCCAGTGCCTTCTGTTGCACCTGAGATATATTTGGGTGTGAATGCTTGCATATTTTTCCCTATGTGTATATTGTGGCTATAACAAGAAAAAATTATTGCAGTATTTGGAAGAGCTCAAACAGTTTGTCCAGATTAAGCCATAATCCTTCCTTTAGAAGTGCATGTATTAGAAAATAAATGTTCTGCAGTTACTTCAGTAAGTTTTAGGGCAAAAAAGGTGAGAGCAAGGTTTGAGGTGCATACCTTTGTAGCAAAGATACTGAATGTGCAGAATCTGTGGTTACAGTTAATTGTGCCATTGGGAAGAAGATGCATATGAGTGTGGCATCATTCTGAAGATTTTGGGAGTTTAGTATGGTTTTTTTGTGGCTCTTAGGTTTTGTGGTACATTGGCTCAATTTAACCAGAAGTCTACAAAGAAGTATTGAGCAGGAAAACCAAGGCAGCTGATACATTGGTAGGTGATGTTCAGTGCTGTACAACTGTGCTAGACTGGGAAGAAACCCAGTCTCAACATTAACCACAGTTTGGTTATTCCCTTCAGGTCCTTGCATTGTTTATGTTGCTTTTTTCAGAAACCCCTCCATTAATATTTCTTGTGTTCCTCTTTCAATGGTCCCTGCTGCTTGCTGCTTGCTGGCAGCTAGCAGCTTATTCCTATTTTGCAACTTTGATTTTTGTTGTCTCTGTTAGGAAAGATTTTTGAGTGATACCAAATGCTGTGCCCTTGGATTTGAGAGATGCAGTGTTTGAATAGATTTGCTTCTCAGAAAAATCACTGTTCTTTTGTGTCACTGGGAAAGTGCACAGATGCAATGTGGATCCCAAGAGAAGAACTCTTTGCCTTATCTACTACTTCCTGAGTCCATCAGCTCTTATAGAGCCTGACCTGGTGACTGTTACAATAAGTATGACAGAAATACAAATGCCATGAAGAATTTCTAATTGCAAAGTAAGAAATTTCCTTCTTTCATGCTGATGTGTAGGTAATCAGGGCTTTTTGAGAAAATGCACTCAGTCTGGTTTGTGTTGGTGCTGGGCCTCCTCTTAGCTTATACCCTGGAAGTCATTTATCTGAGGGTAGCATTTTGGGCAGCCTGCTAATAGGGCAGCCTGTCTCCTTGCTGATGAGCTTTGTGTGTAGCAATCATGGTACCTGACTATTTTGTACTGGTAGATTATCCTTCCCTTTCCAGAAATTTTTCTGGGATATGTGGCCTATGGAGAGGTACAGTGGTGGCATATTTCAGGAGTGCAGCAGTGATATGGAGGAGGGGGTGGAGATCTTGTTTTGTGGCACATCGTGGTCTTCTTTTGCCCACGACCCAGTGGAGTCATCTGATAGAGCTCACGTAATGCTGTGCAAAATGTCAGGAGAAATGAGGTCTCAAGGTGGCATGATTCACCTGTGAGGGTTTTAATGTGGTGAATCATACCTGTCAGAAATTCTTCTGAATGTTTCAGAGTCAACTCTGTGTTTCTCTGGCTCCCAACAGTATCCTAAGGCTTCCTCACCACAACTTTGTGTTTTTCAGTGGTGCTTTATCTTTTTTCACATGCTTCCTTGTATGCCAGGGACTCTTGAATGTATTACATGCTCCAGTTCTACCCCCAAACCATGCTGACCTGGGAACAAACCTCAGGTGGTGAGCTGAGGTGGTGGAGCAGGGAAACAAGAAACAAGAAAGGCTGTGCCAGCAGTGGGTCTACTTTGGGCTGACACTTATTTGAAGTTAGGGTTGGCTTCTATGAGCTCCACAACAACTTTGGTCATAGGCAGACCACCAAAGTACGATCATGTATTTTGCTTTCCCTTTGCATGTATTTTGCTTTCCCTTTAATGGGCTGTTTTATTGTGTAGACTGATAAGGCAAGACAGGAAGACACACTAGGTCTGAAAAAGGCAAATGACATTGCTGTCTCTGAATGGTCTGTTTGACCTCTTTGATGGTAGTGATGCTTATTTTAGGCACACACAGGAGTCTGGGTACTTTGGGATCTATAGATGGAGAGAAAAGACTCATACCTGATGAACTTATTGGCTAAATGAGAATAAATCCTTTTGTTACCTGGAGTGAAATCAGGATGGAACAGCTGAAATGGGAGCCGGTGATAGCATGTGGTAGAGCAGAGAGGCATAGAAGCAGATTAATTTAAAAAACTCACTGGCATGGAGCTTTACTTTCGGTGACACTGTCAGCTGTAGGGGTGTTTGGGGAAGGCAGCGTGTGAGTGGCTTCTACAGGGATCAGGGCAGCCTGATCCATGGTACTTAACAGTAATTGATGACATGGATTCTAAAGACAAAATTTGGCTTGAAATATGCTTGTTCCAACATTGTTTCCTACAGTTGACATTCCAGTGTAAGGAATTAAGTGGAGGTTTGACAACAATATATGCTTCCTCTTCTAGCCTGTTGGGGGTTGAATTTGTTTCCTTTTGTTTGTGGAATTTTTCCCCATTGGGTTGCCAAGGGAACTAATTGCTGGGTGCTTAT
>VZUI01036178.1:0-33142 GCA_013401135.1 Cettia cetti | reverse complement strand
GGGCCCGGCCGGGCCGGCTGCAGCGGCGCCACCTGCCGGCCGGCGGCGGCACCGCGCCCGACCCCGCACAGCCCTCATTGCACTCAAACTTCGCACCCAATGTTTTGACCGGAACAAGAGAACACTATGAAGAAAAATGGAAAATAAAGTAAAATACAACAACTTTTTATCACCTGCCAGATGCTGCAGATAATTGTTTTCTCTTTTTTTTTTTTTTTTGCAGTCACCCCCGCCCAGGGAAACAGCAGTCAAAGGTTCAATGCTCCTGTCACTGACGGCACTCAGCACATGGAAGGAGATCAAAATGCCTTGGCTTCTTTCCCTGCGAAAGCAACAAGGGACAGGGCTGCTCTTTGCACAGGTAGCTACACCACGGAGAACGCTCTGCTATGAGAACAAGTGAAACAGTTCAACTAGATCAAGTATTTCACCACCCTTGGAAAGTGACAAACATCCCAGATTGATCAACGTGGTGTAGGCAAGAAAAAACTTACATTTAAAGAATGTATAGAATCAGATACTTCATGGTGATGGCTTGGGTGGGCTCTGTGCTTTATGCCCCTGTTAGCTCTATCTATCCAGTCTAGAAAGGATGAAGACAGCCTGATTCTAAAACTGCAAACCAAATGTCTGCTGACAACAGCAAGATGAGCACACAGAGGCCCAGCTGGGACCAGAGTGGTGGGAAAGCCTTTCCACAGAAAAACAGGTCTCCAACTCAGGACAAGCAACGGGAATCAAAGTCACTCTTGGGGGGAAAAGGCAAACATACCTGGTGAGCAAAGGAAATTGCTCTGTGAGGCAAGTGAAGTAATCCTGCTGTATTCATCACTACCAAGGCATCAGGCTTGAGTGCTGCACCTTGGCTCGGGCACGTGTCAAGAATGTTGTTAACTGGGAAGAGCAGCAGGGAGCAAAGAGGGTGATCAGAGGGTTAGAAAATACAGCCTGCAATGAAAGATCAGAAGAACTGCAACTGTTTTATCTCCAGATGGGAAGACTGAGGAGGAGAAGGGCCACCGTTTTCAAAGCAAAGGAGTAATTTGTTCTGCCTGCCCATTGTGAAGAAGTAGTAATAGATTTAAATTGCTGCAAACTTCTCTGGTGATAAGCACAGGGAGACATTGAAACGTATTGCCTGGAGAGGTTGTCATGTATTTGTCACTAGAGAACGAATTAAACAAACATATTTTGAGACTGATATAAAAAAAATCAGATCTCTTACTGGGGATTACAAATATATATATATATTTAAATTAAATTATTTCATGAGAGGAAAAAGACCTTTTTTATTTGAAATACAATTAGGATTCAAAAAAGGGGAACAGTATTTCCTTTTTTTTCCCAGCTAGCTCATGGAATGAATTGAAAAACCATTAGTATTTCTGTATCTCAGCCCCTTGTCAATGAAATGGAGGGAGGAATACACAATTTATGATACTGGGAGTCTGTAACGCATTATTGCAACCTTGTGGCTGCTGGGAAAGGAGGTGATATACCAATGTAAAATATCTCCAAACACCCTCAGTTTTTTCAAACTTGCACTGCTTTAAATGCTGCAGTTTGTTTTCCTTTCTTCTCTAAGAGTTCACTGCAGACTGAGATCTCTCCTAGTAACTGAAGCACACCTCTTCCCAAAGAGGAACAAACCAGAGCTCGTGTGGTTTGATAGAACACAGCAGTTGAGAAATACCTCTAGATTAAAGACCCACAAACCCTAACCATTAAATTTCACACTACTGCAAGTTTCTTTCATTGTGTAACTTGCATCAGAAGAAATTCCTAATTCAGGAACAGTGATCCTTTCCCCTCATTCAGGCATGGTAAAACATCTGCTGAATAAAACCTACTTCCCAAAACATTAGTGAACATGGACAGCCAACACTGACTGTTGAGAAGACCTATCAAACCAAAGCAGAGCTGAAGTATCTCATTACTACTTCCCTTCCAAAATGCAACAATCAGACTAGATTCACTAGAACTTCAAAATAATCTTTGTTGTTAACAAAGTTTATATTTAAAGAGAAACAATTCAGTTGAATATGCCATACTGTATAAACAGGTAACTGCAGATGCACTAAAAACATCCATCCCCAGCTAAAACCATTTTTAGCAGCCTTGTTCAGAAAATTCTTTCTAATAATCTTATTACAAATGCTTTCTGTTTGCAGATTTCTGCCATGATATCTCAAACAAACCCTGCCTCTTCTTGCTCTCCTGTCAGCTTGGCAGCCATTTGTCCAAGCAAGCACTACAGACTTCCAGAACCCAATTCCCCTGTGGTGCCAGCACTGTGGCAGCGTTCACAGTGGAAACTCTGCACGAGGAAAGCAATGCTGGAGATGGAAATATGGCTGTGGCACACATCAATGCAAAGCCTGTCTGAAAACACTGGGAAATTCTCCTTGATCCTCAGCAGAAACTTAATCCTCACTCCTGTTGTTTGCTCCATAAAACAGCATTTTCATGCCCAGGTCTGACACCCATTTTTCCTGAGTATCTGTATAAATGTATCACTGACTAAAGTGACTGGGATTATTTACATACACTGTGCTCCTCATGTGTGCACCTATATTTAAATATTTAAGAACACAATCCTGGGAAAGTAATTTGAAAAGTGATTTCCTTTTTGCATACCAGCTGCTGAGATGATTAAGTCACTACTTATACAGTACTTTCTAAGTTCTCCAGCTCTCCAGAGACCTCTTACATTTGGCATTATTTGTAGAAGTGCAAATACCTAATTCCCTTCTAGCTTCAGTTAAAAGTTGCAATCAACTCATCTTAAAAATTATTATCCTTACAAAGACAACATATCAAAACTGCTGCTATGTTCCACAGCTCCTTTTTTTTTTTCTGCACTGCTTTTAAACTGATTACTTGTCATTTATTAAAACTCTAGATGTGGCCCTTAGGGACATGGCTTAGTAGTGAACTTGGGTTAATGGTTGGACTCTATGATCTTAGAGGTCTTTTCCAACCAAAATTATTCTGTGGAGGTAAATATAACAAAGTACATTTTAAAGAATATTTGTAGTATTTTAATAACTATAGTTCAACATAGGAGTTGTTTTACTTTGCTTTATGTATTGATACATTTAAAGATGCAGGGAAAATTTTGGCAAAGACGTGACTAGCAATCAAATGCTTATAGCACACAGGATGTCAAGGAAAGTCAGACAAGTTTACTCTCACTTGTGCTTCTCAAAAGCCTTCTCTGCATGATGGATCACGTGGCTTTTGCTATTAAAAATATCACAATGATAAGCAGAAATTGAGAGAGATGATCAAATATATTATTAGTTGGGCTGCTCACTAGTTAGTACTATATTTTTAATCTTTGCTTTCTGCAACTCTCTAAGATTTCAAGTGGAGCAGTGTCACTGCCATCTGTACTTGGGGAAATATTTCAGCCCTTTTCAAGACCTTTCAGCAGGAAAATTCATGAGAGTCAAGAGTCAGTTCTCAGTTAGGTAATACAGTTTATTGAACCTGCTGCAGAAGGGTTAAGAGTAAGGCATGAACCACTGCAGCTCTGAAAAAAAGACCTCATTTGGGGATAGAGTCAATCTAAAAACTGGAATAGGGAAGGAAGCAGATGAACTCTACTGACAAGTAGTGCAGGAATATGAATTGAGGAGGGAAGCTAAAGATGTTGGAGAAGGAACTGGTACATTGAGGTACCACAGTAAATGAAATTGACCTGCAAACCAGGGGGCAGCTGAGTCCAGGTGTGATGAGATACTTGAATATCTAGGAGAGTTAATCTGAGGGACCAGAACCAAGAAGTGACAGAAGAAAAGGGAAGAAGCAAAATTTGACAAAATGTCTAAATAAAGGAGATGGCATTAAAAAGTGGGCAAAGTCTGAGTTACTGTCCCTGTAACCTGTGCTTTCCAGGTTACTGACTTCTCTTTTGTTGCACAGACTTGTTTCCATTTAACACCATCCTTGCTAGACGCTGAGACAGATCAATAGGGCAGAAAAACTCCAAACCAGCAGAACACAATGATGTCCAAATTGCACGTCACAAAGCAAAATTCAAAATGAGAAAATGAAATAGGTTAAATATAAGGTGTTAATTATGACAAACCACAATTTTAAATACTTGACTTTGCAGTCACAATAATGTGATTACAAATTAGTTGTGTGTGGACAGAGCATAGATACATAAACTATTCTCATAAATGAGTATCTATAAAAACATTATAAGCAATATATGATTTTACAAAATAGTTAAACAATAAATTAGGTAGTCTTAGATTTTTCTATTTTATTACGAAAAAAATACTTTTATTTTGAACAATTGAATGTTGGATTTATTAATGCTAAATATTTACTAAATGTTCACCATTCTCAAAGCTGAAAATTATTCCAAAGCAAGGGCTTGTTCTATTTGTCAGCTACACATATTAAAGCAAGAAGAGCCTCATTGAAACAGGTTCTTAATCTGCATTAAATTGAAAAGCTGTCAGTAAACAACATGCAAAAGACAGGGCTATTGATATCAGAGCATGAAACAGAGGTTCAAATCCTGTTGTGCCAAACTTGTTCACAAGAGAAGGTATTTGGTCCAATTAGTGAAAGGGGATAGAGTGAAGATGACTAGAAGCACTGGAATGCAATGACACAAGCACACTTGAAAGCATTTTAAGCGAGACTGGATTTTTCACACAAATCAACCTTGATTCAGCTGAATTCCTCTTCTAAAAAGGCTCTCTCTGCTTATGATGCTACAAACATTCAGATCCAGTGAAGTTAAACAGACCTGATGGAAGCTGCAGGACACCTGATGAACTGACAGAAGCCACTGTTCCAATAGACCAATACAGCAAAATTCAAGACTAACACCATCTACTTGTAACTTCAATGGGGTATAAAAGATACTATTTATAGCACATTATGAACAGTTTCTAGTCAAATTTGGATACAGTTTTCTTTTTGATGGAATGTGTTTGAACAGCTACTGAACAGTCCATCCAGCCTGAATTGTTTGTAGTCAGGAACTTCCTTGAGCCAAAGGTAGAGACAAAATAGGTCTCAGTCTTTTGTGCTTTGAAAATGTGTCCACTAACCTTGCTGTCAGACTTTCAAAGAATACAGCATGATAATGCAAAATAAATTGTGCATAGTTCCATGCCAAGTTTCAGGATTAGCTGTGAGGCAGAACAGATGAATTTCTGAAGCAGGATTAGATAAATTACTTAATTAAGCAAGTTCAGATTCCTTAGGAAAGATACTGGGGTTAAGACAGAGTGAAGAATTCTGCAATAGCAGAAATAGACATGCACAGTGTCAAGTCAGTACTAGGATTAACAGGAAAGGTGAAAAAGCAGGGGCTTTTCTCTCCCAGAAAAATCCATCCAGAATTAGGAAACTATGATTAATTTTAGCAAATTAAATGCCAATAACTTTGGATAGAAAGCAGATTAAAAAAAATTCAAAATCTGCTCTTTCCCTTCTGAGAAGCTAAAGGCACCCCATGTTAATAAAACTGCTATAATTCCTGCCACCCACCCCATGGCATATTAGATATTTCAGACGAGACAAGGAAGTTTTTAGGATGCACAATTCCATAATGTCTGTGCAAAACCAGATGAGAAGCATAGTTCCTTTTCAAAACATCAAGGCATTGAGATTTGGCACTAAGAATGTGATGGGCTGCCTTGTATTTCAGAGCACTTTCACTTTAGAGCTGCTCTGTTGGGAGCCCTGCAAGTGGGGGCTATCACTGCACTCAGAATCTGCCCAACACAAATGTATGTGCACCTCTAATTTAAGTTTAGCCAGCAGATTATCTGTGTTTCTTGCACAAGTACTGTGGACTCAGTTTGGGAGGAAAAAATTGAAAACTGAATATGGAATAGATGAATGAAAGGGAAAAGGGCCTGATTTTGGAAGACAGTTAAAGATTAGGTTAGCTCATAGGAGAACACTGAAAGTAAACGTGTGATAAATAAGAAAGTAATTTCCTTGGGGAGCACCAGTTGTTTTGTATAAGAAATGTACTACAAAAACTGCAAGAAAAATTCTATTTTTACTTACAGCAACATATAATCATGCATATGTGCAGCTTCCCAGGTAATTTTCTCCAGAGAAGTTAGCTCACAAAATTTCTGCTGCTTTTAGCTACTGAAAATTTGGAGCATGGAATAATATTCTCTTAGTGGTGAAATAATTCTATAGGAATCCCATTGTTACTGAACCTGTATTTCAGTTTTGTATTTTAGGTCAAGTTAAAGACTCGACAGGATTGTAAGCTAAAGAAGAGCACTGCTCCCCACTTTTCAAACCCACTACTGCATGCTTTGGCTCCCTAAGGCAGATGCCACTGGATCCAAAGAATGGATGCTTTTAAACTGGGAGACCTGTACTAGTTTTATTATTCAATTAACTGAGCTCCATGAATACACTTGGCTGTCTGCAAACACCAATGTGCTGTCGTAGCTCAGGGCTCCAAACTGTTGATGTTAAAAAGAGGGGATATAATTTATTTCATTCTCATAACCTGGAAGGTAAGTAATTTAGAGAATGGACCATATGAGGAAGTTCAGCATCTGTCTATAGTTACATATTTTCCAAACAGAAATCACTTTTAATTATAGAGTCACTTCTAGTAAATTAGTAAATCTCCAAAGTTATGTTCCTGGTGTGCCCAGAAGGACTCCCTCCTCAGAAAGGAAGGGTGGCCACAGTAGCTCTGGGGGCAGCAAGGACAGAGAAGATGATACAAACAGTGGAATATTTAGAGCAAAGAAAAGCAAAGTGCCTTTTTGTGGAAAGAGCCATGTCAAGCAGCTGTAACTCATCATGTAAGACAAGGAAATTGAAGGGAAAAAAAGACTGATTCCTCCAGCAAGATGAAGCTTAGTTCAGCTAAATGAATTTATGGGCATGTAGCGAGGCAGAACAGTAACAAAAGCAACAGGCTGCACTAGGTTGTCAAGGTATTTCTGCAAAAATACTTCTCTGATTTGATAAATAAGAAGTGAGAGGGAAGGGAAAAAATTGCACATGAAGGATATTTAAAATGCCTGAAATATGGGAGCAGGTATTGAGCTTGTTAATAAAATATGAAAAAAAAAAACTGTCAGTAAAACCATTTTCACTCATTCACACCCTGAATGTTTTTTTCATTAATCTAAATATTCATAGTCTTGAAGAAAAGGAAAAATAAGCTCCAAATAAGAGAAAAGTTAAATAATCAAAAATTAGAGTTGTTTTCATATTCCCAGCATTGCTTAACTCACTCAAGAGCAATAAAATTGTAAAATAGATTTTTTTAGCTCAAAAAAGTCTGTAAAGATGATGTAAGAAGAATTTATATGTTTTTCAAGAAAGAGGTCTCATCTGGTTTTGAGTTTCTGTGTTGATCAAGGAGTTAAATGGCTGCAAAATGGACAGTCAACAAGACAGTCTTCATTATAAAATAAATTGTTTACATGGGTTTCATTATTTGTGAAGAGGGAAATATCTGGGGAGACCTTTTTACCCAAGATTTTTACAGACCATCTTTAAAATAAACTGGTGTGTAGACAAGAAAGAATTTAGAAGGAATGGCCAAACTTTATTGACTGAAGGCCTGGGATAAATCCTGAGAATACTCACTCTCCAAACTTACACAAGGTTTCAGTTGTGAAATGATGACATTAGTAAAACAAATTCAAAATTACTGCAAATTCAGAAAAACAAACCAAAGGAAGTTGGCTAATTAAACACACAGTTGCCCCTTCACCCTGGACCAAACCCCTTTATGCTGACCCCTTCAAAGGGCCACTGCAAAAACAACATTGACTATTCCTGTGGCAGGATAAGATTCCTCTGCTAAATAGATATATAAAATTGTGGTTCTCTGAATGTACTAGGGACAAAGAGCTGTTGCTCAGAAATCCCAGCCTGCCTTTTAATCAATCCTGTGCTTTAATGAGCTGTCTCTCTTGCCTCTCAAATAACCTTAGAAACACTTAGAAATGCCTTAGACTCTATATCAGGCAGCAGCAACAGCAGGGAAATCTCTCTGAGCTGGCTTTTCCACAGCTCTTCTCCATGAAGATGATGCTACCACAGGCAATAGCTTCTAGTGTTTCCCTTTTCTTACTGCTAAAAGGACCTAATTCCATAAAGCCCAAAGAAAACCTGTATTTGCATGCCAAATAATTTCATCATTGACTGCCACACTTCCCCATCTGGGTCCCAAATGTCAGTTCTGAGAGTAACACAGTGCAGCAAGAATTAGGCAACTCAACAACTGCCTTAAGAAATAATTGTTTTATAGTTTTTTTATCTCAGCATTTTCATGACAAAAACCCAAATTGATTTCCATCTTGTCCATGTCACTCTAGAGCTTTTTTCCCCCTTCTCTCCCAGATTTTCAAAGGGAATTTCTAGTTCATCCCTGATATGGAATGGCAGGAGTAGAATATGAACATTTTGTTCTAATTCATTACTAGAAACTAAAATTGCAGGTCATACATTATTCTAGCATCATGGAAGCTTTTAACTGCAACAGAGGCTAATTCTGTTCTCAGTGTTCCTTCTTCCAGGGGATGGAGATATTTCTACTTCTGACAAGCAAGGAGGAAAAATGACAACTGTGCTTTCTTTGGCAGCAGTCACATTTTTTGCTGAACAGCCACTTCCCTGCTCTCCAGCATGGAAAGACGACAAACCACCTGCAACACTGTCTACAGACACCAGCAGCATAATTTTGTTTATGCCTGGACTTAAAAGCAGCAGCAACATCAAAATATTAGTTTTTCTATTAACAGGAAGAATATCTGAATCCAAAGTCCCCATCAGTGAGGCACTTCATCTCCTGCCTATAACCTTTTTTTTCTTATAGATACCAGTGGAAAAGTTGTGTACCTTTAATCACTGCTGTAAATTTCAGACAGTGCAAGTCATTTCTCCACGGGGAGTTTAGATCTCTCCTGTAGCCAGCCAGCAACATCATTTGTGTTCTGTGGCAGACAGTAAGTTCTAATAGTGGTGTTCAGCATCAGAGGGACTCTTGAGACATGGCTGAGTTGAAAAGTGCACCAACTCCCTTTTCAGTGCTGAAAAATGTTAAATCATGCCTCTGACTCCTGGAATGGTTTCCTTTTCTACACCCAGCCTACGCAGGGATTGTGAAATATGGGTATGCATACAGATAAACCTTCTGTAATGGGAGTGAAGCCCTTTAAAAATCTGCAGGCCAGTGAGTTTGGGGGTGAGTTAGATAGTCCTGAAATTTCCAGCCTCCCTCTTCCTCCAAGCAAAGTCTTGTCTCACTGGTTATGCTGGAAGTGGTTTTTCTCTTTACACAACAACTTTCATTTCTTTGGCTTTAATTTAGATTGGTATTCAGGTAATTCTTCATGTGTGAGGGAACTGGTTCCTTTTCAAAGGTGTGGTAAGCACTGAGACATCTTCTAGGTGTTACAAGTCTCTGTGAAGCTCTGAAGCATATCCCAAGCAAAAAAAACCCCAAATCCAGTCATATCACCACAGGGCATATCCTGCTGTGAAAAATCTATTCCCTCATCTTTTAAAATTATTTGATTTTCAATTGGTCCACAGAGAATCTAATGCTGGTAATTTTCTCCAACTATGTGCAAGATCCAAGGAATGGCCACCAGTGCAGTTAGATTATTCTGATAAATTTCCCCAGGGATCTGGGAAGCTTCTGCCCTCTTTGAAACTGCTTGATGAGCCAGTCCATACTCCACACATGCACTTTGTGCAGGACCAATATAATAGAACTTGACATTCAAAACCCTAAGCAGAAATTCTCAGATCACTCTGCTTCACCCAATTTGAACACAAAACAGTTTCTGAAATACTCTAAACAGAATCTGGACTATTCCCTAGTGAGCATTTCCATGGCAGCTGGTTCTGGCTCTGCTGGCTCACACTTGGCAAAGTCAACCAGCTCGATTATTTTATTCATTGTTCTTCAGACCCACACAAACTTCTGCAGGTACAATCTCCTCAGGAATTTTCTTGTAAAATAACTCTTCCTCTGGCTATGAGATTAGTGTGACTTCTGAGTTTTGAGCTCAAGTTCTACCTGTTTTATCTGGTGGAAGCACCACACACTAGCAATCAAAAAACCTACAAAAGGCAACCTGTGCATTTAAGAATTCTCCTTCTCCCATCTATTCTCCATTCTCCAATTATCAACAGCTTTTTCTGCTTCATTTCCATACAGAATACATGCAGTACTCCTCAGTCCTTTCAGGGGTTGCTCTCAATTGTGTTTTATTTCTTGTGCTTTTAAATCCAGTTTTCCTTAATTTTAGTACAAAGATCTTGAGAATCCTTCTAGTTTTAGAGAGGGCATTAGATAAATTTTTTTCAATTTTTAAAAACTACACTGTTCAATAACTATAGCTCTTCATATTCCAAAATGACAAGGGTAAGTGAAGTTACATCATGTGAATTATGAAGTGATAATGTCTTTAGTTCTGTCCCAATTAGAAGTGTAACTGTTCAAAGCTTGTAATAATCATGTTCAAACATATTCAGATTATAATTACTTTTCTTCTGATAATGATACCCCATCTGATTGGATGATTACCTATTTGACTTTGATAAGTCTCAAGGTCAAAGAAGATAATTACAGACATCTGTTTTCTAAGAAAAAAGAAACTCTTGAAAAATAATATTTAAAGTGACATCTGCAAATAAGCATTTTAGAAGCATGCTGTTAATGTGAATGTCACAGGCAAGCAAATAAAACAACGAAAGCAAAATTTACAACTACCGAGCGATGACACTTCATTTGTAATGTGCAAATTTTCTTTTGTTACTTACATAAGCACAAATAACTTCAGTCTGATCAAAACATTTTTAGTAAATGTTAAGCATAAAAATAAATGAAATTTAAGTAATGCATACCCCATTCATTTTAAACCATTCCTGTAGGCATCTGTTTGAAAAAGAAAATTGTTTGTTTAACCACTAAGTGGGTAGCAGATTATGTACCCTACCTGTTGCTATTTCCAAGGAAAGAGAGGGAATTGTATTCTGTGAAAATAAACCAAAGTATTTCACTTCCTAGCACACAGTGATCACAATGGAGTCACTTCTTTCCTTTTAGCTGTCATGCTCTCCAGTGTCCTGATCCACAGTTAGAACCAAGGCTGTGGAGCACTGAAGCATTAATTCCTGGCAGACCAACAAATCTGGAGCAAAAGGCACACGTGTTTGTTGCTGCAGGAGGAAGAGGCAGGAGAAGAGCTACAGGACTTAAATTTTCTAGACAACAAATGTAGTTCAGTTGGATGCTTTGTCTTTGCCTTGTACCC
The DNA here is from genome assembly GCA_013401135.1 of Cettia cetti. NCBI lineage: Eukaryota > Metazoa > Chordata > Aves > Passeriformes > Sylviidae > Cettia > Cettia cetti. Next base: position 21,851 of record VZUI01036178.1, on the reverse strand, counting down.
TCTACAGCACTTTTCTCTTCAAGCAAGAGAGCAAAAAATGCTGTCAATCCAAGATACTTTGCTCAAATTAATGATAACTTCTCGAGCCCCAGTCTTAACCCACTTCTATTTCTTCTGCATCAACAAAATGCTGTAGTTTCAACAGCCCCTCTTCACAGCAGACACTCAATTAGAGACTTTAAAAGAAACCTCTGCACTCCTAGCTCATCTACAAGAATGTAGATTTAAATTTACTTAAAGGTCAACAATTATACTTGAGAACCTTCTGGATGCTCCCCAGTGATGCAGATCTAATTTATGTAGTTCAACAAAAAGCAGAAGTCACCATAACCTACTAAAGCAATCTTCTGACAAAAGAAACATTCTTCTCCTGTTCCTTGTAATGCCAAGCTGTAATAAGATCAGCTTCAATATGATTACTTAAAATATTCCATTAGATCAGTACACACAACCACCCATTTCTGCTGATCTGTAACCTTTCCAGTTTTGTGCAACTTCACCTTGCAGTAAACTCCTAAATTCTTATGCTTAGAGCATGACTAGTGAAAAGAAATCAAGATACCATAACTCTTAGGGAAGTCATCAACAACATTAGATTCAGTCAGCCAGCCCATGTATTTGCAAAAGTAGATAGATGGGTTTATATTTGTGCACTGAAATATTAAATCAAAAGATCAGGGGCCTGAAAACTTAGAATCTATTCCCCAAAAGAATAACCACACAGCTCAACTTAATTTTAAAGTACCAAAAAAAGGTCCAGATCTAAAGTTATGCAAAGGGAAAATACAGAGAGGTAGATGGGGTTTTCTACATTCCTTGAAAATCTAAAAATCCTGAAAGTCACACAGTAGTAGCTAGATCCTTTTGAGGTAAAGTCTGATTTACAGGACTGTGCTATAGCCCTAATTATTATAGCAGACACCTCTCTTGTGAAACAAAGTCTGCTTTCAATTGCCAAGAAAATGAGGTGGTGAAGACAATTGCATTCAAGCTTTGCTAATCAAAAATTTAAATCTTCACTAGAAAACTGAAAGTTTTTTAAATAAGTGCAAGTGAGTATTTGACAAGTACTGGAACAGGAAGAGCAACTGAACATCAAATGAGAACACAGGTGACTAAAGAGATAAATTAACCTCAACTAAAATTGGTATTGTTCAAATATAAAATAACAAACAGTTCTCCAGAGTAGGGCAAACAGTCTAAACAGATGAGCCAGAGATCACAGGAGAAGAGATATTCCCAAAGGAGAAAAGGGAGAAGAGACCAGACCTAGCCTAAACTTATCCTAGACATTTCTATCAGTGATACAATTTGAATTTCTGTCTTCTGATCTCCTAGTGTCTCAGTGTCTAAAAAGGATTTCTCTTTCTCTGCTTCCACAGCAGCACAGACTAAAAAAACTGCAGGATGGCTCTACAAAAGTAAGGACCATTTCAACAAACAATCACATTGATGTTTTTGTTTCTTATATGTACTAGCTCTTAAGGACTGGAACGTGCACTTTGCAGTACATGAAAAATGTCATCTTGCCAGCCATGACACCCAAAGAAGAGGGGTACAACAAATGCAGAGATCCAGGCTGTGTGTATAATAATAATTGGGCTGTAAAAATACAGCCAATACCAATATTGGTAATAAACCAACACATATTTACACAACATTGTTAGGTAAGTATTGAACTTCAAGTAAAAAAATAATGAATCTCTGGCAATAAAAAACAAATGGCAAATTCCTGATGTAGATGCCTGTTGCAATAATTTCACAAAAGGGAAGCTGTAATTCAAGTACATTTAATTGTAGTTGCAATTCCTATTGATATTTTTAGTGGAAGAGGAGACCCAGGTATAAAATGACCCCAAGATAATGTAAGAGTTATGGGTGAAGTTAAGGTGCCACTCAAGAAGCAAGGATTACACCAGCCAAGCAAACATTATTTCACATCATGAGTGTTCCATTGTTTTCCTTCTACAAACAACCTAAGCTAAGAATAGGTTCCTGGGATCCTCAAAGATAATTCAGGAGAACACCTGCTGCTGCTGCAACACAATTGACAGGAAAAGAATTTTCATTTCTCTAATTCGTGCAGAAGACCTTGTCTGCCTCCTTGGATTGTGAAATCTTAACAACAGTGTTAGTAGAAAAGAGGTATCATGTCATCTACAACCTTGCATGACAGGTTACATGATTTTTGAGCTCTCTTTGTATTCCTTCCTCTTCTTACACCACCTGCTGCTCTTCAGGAACAGAAGGAGCCACACATTTATTCAGAAATGTAAATCTTGCTTCCCCTTGTAATAAATGTGTTGTGCTTTGTGGGGTTTTTTCCTTAAGTAGCAAAGTCATTCTACCTAAGGGGTTCCCAGGTCTCAGCACTGTTCTCTTGTATTTCAAAAATCTCACAGCATGCAAACGCAGCTTTTGTGAATTCAGGACTTATTTTCATCACCTAACCAAGTTAAAGGAGTAGCTATCAAAACCTTTGCCTGTTTGGAGCAATCCTTTCCTCACATTCTCAACAGGATTTCACAGGGAAATATTCCAAGTTCTCTGAGCTCCAAGCAGTCTTTCACATGAACTCATATTTATTATGTAGAAAAAGATTGTTTGGGGACCATACATGAAAGATCCCCAGTAACAAAATATGGTAACGACTCATTAGAACTCAATGCTTTATATCTGTGAAGTGTCATACTGAGACAGAATTATCTACCTTTTTAACCACATAAATCAATTGACATTAAAGCTTTGTTCCATGGATTGAATGTCAGAAGAAGAAAAGGCCCAATCACCCTTAGATATTCCAGAGAGCAGCAAATTCTGTGATCACTTGTCTGCCAGATTTTGTCTGTAGTCTTAGCTAACAAATAAACTGATTTACTTGTACATGAACTGGGAGAAAAAGATGTACTTGTTACCCCAGCCAACAGCATTTTCAGTAAATAACACTTAAAAGAACCCAAACATTGCTATGAAGTAAGGAAGGAGAATCAAGTCAAACTTCTTTAGGAAAGTGGATACTGCCAGCAAAACACAGGGCTGGTGAAAACCCATAAATCAGGGCTTGGGTAATAATTTCAGCCTAATCAGTTGCTCTGCTGGAGTTGGAGGCAGAGGTGTATCTATTAAGTCCTGCAGGTTCAGTTTAGCTCGTGAGAGTCATCCCCTCTAAGGGTGGATGCACAACATTCCTCCAGTGTTATAGCACCAAGGCTGCTGGTCTGAGAAACACTGAAATAATGAAGAAAAAGACCAACTTCCACCTTATGATCAGATATATGCCATCAGCCTCTGGCTGTGGTATGGTGACATATGAAAGCAGCACTAAAAACCTTCTTACAGTTTATTCTTTACCTCTTTGATCTGTCTTTTCACCCTTCCTCCCACTTCCTCCCAAATGAACAGTTTGACAACTGTTTTAATAAACACCTGCTCGAGGCAGATGACCTGAACTTTCCATCAGAAGCTAATCTGTTCAGCACCAGCAGACGACCTGGGTGTCTTGTATGTTCTTTCTGGATAACAAATCTAAGCCATGACTTTTCTCTACACATCCACACAGCTGAAACTCTGATTCTCATCTTGATTACCACAACATCCTTCTCCGTGGCCTTGGCAGCTGCAACCTTGTCTTATTTCATTCAAAATACCACTGCAAAGACAATTTCTCTTGGCACCTTTTTTTTTTTTTTTTTTTTTTGACTGGGCCATCTCTCTCTCCTTGTAGTTTTCAAATAGCAGCTGCTTCTCTGCTACAAACTCAACTCATTTTGATTGCTCACACTTCTCAGCTCTCTTCCTCCCTCACCTTCTCAGGCCTTGCTGAGATGCTCCACTTGGATGCTTAATTGTTACAATCCCAAACTGGTGATTCCCTAGAGACAGTTGCAACATATTGACAATACTGCCCAATTGCATTTCTCCACAGTTTGCCTTTGATGCTCTAAAGGAAACTTTGACAACAGTCAGATTGGGAGAGTGCTAAAAATACTGCCTGGCATATAGCCAACATTATCCCACTGTCTCTTCAGGTTTCCACCTCTTTTTAGTTTCTCTTAATTGCAGCCTCTTTGGAGCAGTGATCCCTTGGTTCTGCATTTGTACAGCATCAAATACAGTGGACTCTCCATCTGTGCTAAGTATCAGGTACACAACATAAATATAAACAATAAATTAAAGAGATTCACAGATTCTTTGAGAAAATACTGCAGGGCAGAGCATGAAGAGCTGCCCATAAAGCTCAAGTCAAATTTGTTACAGAGGATTACACTTAGGTAAATTTTCCTGGCACACTTTTTCATTACTATAGGAAATTGCTATATTTCTAGGTGGCATTTCTGGCAAAATGTTATTTAAAAATATATTTTGTCAAAAATCAAAGACACTTCAGAGCTAAAAAAAATTTTAAAAAGCTTTTTTGCAGGGCTGTTGGCACAGCTGTAAGCATGAATTTCACAAATTTCTGTGCTCTACATTAAATCCTGAGATAAATTTTACTGTCAAGGCAACTAGGGTACAGGGAAACTCAGCATTACAAATGTTGTTTTCCTCACTGAGCCACCAAAAGACCTTGAATTCCTAATATTTATTTATATATCTAAAGGCCAAACTTTTTAACTCTGTGCAGGTGAAAACTGCACCACTTAATTGAGCCCCATCATACAAAACTGACTTAACTTAGGGATATGTGCTGTGCATATTAGATTCACAATATAAAAGTGCTAAAAATAGATGGGCACAGCAACAAAAAGCAGAACTAGAAATGCTGAGGTTTGATTTCCTTGCTCCATGTGTGTAAGAATTCGTTGCTGAGTTCTGTTACTCTGGCACTGCAAGAATCAAGCAAACAGGAGCTTTTATAGATTTGTTTAGTTCCACTTTCTAGTCTGCTCAGAAATACACTGTAAAAAAATTCAAGCAAACTAAAAAGAGCCAAAAACTTACATGAACTACAGGTAAATGTTAGGAATATTTAGCAGAATGAAATGCAAATTAACTACCCTTGGACTTGCCAAATTATTCTGCAGTAACTGATGATAGATGCATTCCTAGTGTGCCACAAGCACTATGTTAGTCTAGCTCACCTTGGTGAACTGCTTTGTGAGCATATGAGAACACTCATTGCCTCATCCATAATTTAAAATCAATGACACTATATCAAGGCAATGATTTAGTAAAATGTATTTCTGCATTAGTTACTGGTAATTGGAAGCTGACCGTGCACTCTGCTGACCCAAGTAACAACTGTCACAGCAACTTCAATTTAAAAAAAATGTAAAGTCTCTCAGTCAGACTTCTTCAAACAAACTGAAGGAAATGCTTCCTTTCAAGAAAAAAAGGAAGAAAACACTGCCCTCCTTTGGATCAGCTATCAATGCTCTTCAGTTCAGAATACAGCAAGAAAATCCCTTCTGGAGGAGTCAAGTCTGATATTGCATCCTTCAGCTGATTCCCAAGGGTTCACCTTTGGAATTTATCCAAAGGAATCAAGACTTAAAATCTTATCTGAAAGATAAGAAACCTGAAACCCCACATATCTCATGCAATGCTTGCTATGGACCTGGAGAGGGGAATATTTATTAAATTTAACACTTTTTGCAGCAGTTCTTCAAACCAGCTTCAATCTAAATGACAAGGGGCCCACATCCAGACATTTATTTAGGGACATCACAAAATGGCTTGGAAATATCTTCCCTACTTTCATTAGAGAGGATAATTTGCATACAAAGCAACAGATTTTAGAGAACTCTCAGACAATCAAACAAAAAAGCTGTAGAGATCTGAGGTCCATACACATGCAAAGCATACAATACACAGAGCATGAATAATTAGCATTAATGAATGTCAGACTCATCACTGAAGCCTGGCTGTTGATTCACAACACTGCTGGAGTGTGGAACTACTGCTCCACTGGGAACTAATACAAGGAAAGGGACTGAGGTCTATTGGGAAAGTCAAAGATGAAGGGAACCTTCTGTGGAAAAGATTATCAAGAAAAAAAGATCACTCTTTTTCCCTTTGTATGGCAAATACATCCTCTTACAGCTTGGTCTGACTAATGAGGAAAGGACTCCAAAGAGTCACATCCCAAGAGGGTGCTTAGATGGGTTTAGTTTGTTTGCTTCCTAACCACAATTTTCCTCAGAGTTTGTCAAAGGAAAAACTGCACTTCAGATCTGGCTCTTCATACACTAGATGAGGATAACTAATAAGTCCTTCTTTTGTTTGTTTTGTTTGTTTTGTTTTTTTTTCTTTTACAGAGAACCCATGGAACTCAGGAAAGCTCTTCACCCATTAATTTATGTGCAGACACCTTCACTTTCTGTATGAAACTGTTCCAGTAGAACAACTCTCAAGTTACTGCATTTCATTCCCAAAGGACAAACCCCATGATAATTAAAAAGCAATCTTAGCTTTGCCCTTTGAAGGTATGATCTCCTGTTAAGTTGTTCAGTGTAGTTTGCCTAAAAATAAGATCAGATTGCCCACCCATCCCTCTCCCCAGGTACTAGGACCTTGCCTTACACTTATGATCAAAGCCTAGGAATGTGTGAACCACAGCCAAGTGTGAGTGAAGGGCTTTCAGTTCCTCCCCATGTTTACAGAAATTTCAGCTGAGGCACAGACACAGGAAAGCTTCTTCCTGCTCCTTCACCTGCTCCATTCTTTGGCCCATGCCAGGTAATTCCACCATGAGATTTGCAACTTCTGAGGGTAACTTTTCTGTTTGTTGGCTTTTGGAGAGGGTTTTTTGGTAGCAAATACACAGAATGTGTGTGTTGCTGTTGCACGGGCCTTGCAGCTGGTTCTCACTATCTTAGGCATCTTTACAACTCCTACAATTTTATCCTAGACTGTGTCCAACTAATGCTGTATTTCCTCCTGTACCTTGAACTGAGACACTTTTGTAACATCTCAGCTTGGATGCCCTATTAAAAAAATAGTTTGGGCCCAAAGAGGTGTTAGAAGCATTAATGCCCATGGCTAAAGAGTACAAAAGTTAAAACAATTCAAACATTCTTACTGAATAGCTTTTTTGAATCTTGGGGCTTGGCATTTCTGTCACAGCTTCATTCTTTCCTTCCTGAATTGTTTACTTGGTTTGGAAATTGAGCTTCATTTTGTTCTTAGTGGTGACTCTTTTCCCTTTGTCTTAGGTTACAATGTAAGATGCAACCATCTCCATAAGCTGTTAAAAACAGCTGGGGCAGTGCTCTTCATCTCTTCCAGGACTCATCCCTGGTAACTCCAGGGGGATATTTTCTTCTCTTAATTTGCCATCAAAGTTTGACTGCATGACTGATAAAATTACACCATCCCATTGTGAGATGCTCCACCCAGGGGCAGGAACCAAGCATTCCTACCTGGATATAATCTGAGGTTGGGAACACCACAGTCAGCTTTATGCACTGAATTCCCAGAGGACAAGAGCTAAACAACCACCACTGGACCTTCAGAGGAAGACCAGACCTCTCTACAGGATCACTGCCTCAACAGAACCACATCCATCACTCCCAAGGGACTGCAGCCACCATTTAAAGGCACTGCTACCACCAGCCTGACCAACAGGGTGTCAGGCTGTATCCTGACTCTGTCAGTGTTTCTGTAGTACTGCATTTATCCTAATTTTGCCATTAAATTGTAGTTCTGACTTGGGATCTCCCACTGGTTTGCTTTCAAAGTAGTACACCCATCTACTTTCAGCTGTCCCAAATAAAAAACTGAAAACCTTTACTTGAAGGTGATGCAATGCTCACCCAGGAAATTTGGTAAGCAAAGCCACTCAAACAAAAATATAAGAGATAACCTTGTAACCGCTTCCATAGTCTCAAAAAAAAAAAAAAAAGCCAAAACAAAAAGACACTTCTAAAAAAACCCAAACCCTTGCCTTGATAAAACATTTTTCAAGTGAAACAAGAGAACAAAGTGAGTACTCCACCATTTAAGTGCTGTGACTCATGGATTTAGATTTAAAGTATCAGAATATCTCCTTAATACATTCAGATACTTCACATTTGTGCTCATTTTCTGCCATGGTGCACAGGTATCCTTTTAACTTCCATTCCTTATCACAAGTCATGCATTTAAAAATAAAACCCATGAAGATTCTCACATAATTTCAGTTTGCTTTTTTTTAAGGAAACACCAACTATTTTAAGGCTCATGATAAAAGTAAGGTCTACACAAAATTCTACTAAAATCACTGGGAAATTGCTCACTTTGTAGGGAAAAAAAAAAGTATGTCCAAAACCCACTTCCTTCTCCAGAAATTGTTTTTATCATATATGAAAGCATCTCTTGCTCTCAACAGAGACTTCCCTGCTATTGTATTGTTATAAGTACTATTGATCATCAAGTCCATTAAATGCATTAGTCACATTAAATAATTCATCTCTCCAGACCAGCTTTAGCCACAGATGCCTTCAGCAATAACCCTCCAGGAGACTTGTACTAAAGAAAAGCCAGCATAGCTGCAGCTCAAATAGACAACATCCAAAAAAAAGCAAGAAACAAATGACTGAGCAAATGTGTTACCAGCTTGCATTCCACTGCAGATTCCTCTAGAAACCAGATGTGTGACAACAGGAAAGTTGAGATCTTCAAGTGGGGCATCTGCATGCAAGCAACAACAATATTTATTGAAGTATGGGGCTTTGAAAAAATAGGTGTACATGCATGGATTTTGTTGTTCTTTGACACATACTTTATTCTGCAGACTGCCCCAAGTGAAGAGCAGCAGCCTCTTTATGCACTTTGGTCACTGTTTTGGCAGAAAAATGACAAATGCCATATTTGCTTCCACTAATAAGGATCATCAGGGATTTGGAATTCTGCCTGGTGCTTTGGATCCAGTCCTCTTCACCAGTTGCACATTACAGGGCTATGAACAAGCCAAAATCCTCCCTTGGGGCACACACAGAGTTCCCAAGACCAGCATATGCAGTTCCCACATGAGCCTCTCCTTCAAAGCCTGCAGCAACAGCAAGTAAGAGTCAGAATAAAGAGTCAGAATACCCAATGAATTTCATCAAGCCCAGAGAAGGTGATGTTGCAGCAGCCCTCTTGTTAGAGGGTAGAAATGAGCCCAGACACAGATTTCTTGTTTATCACAGCATGGAAAGGGCCCTGGTCTATTCCTCTTTCCAGCTCCAACCATTCCCTGCCTCTGGCTGCAGCAGCTCCTGCTGGAGGTTTCCCCTGCAGCCTCTGGCTGCTGGGCATTCCCTGCTGAGCTCTGCCTGCAGGGATCAGTTTGCAGGCTCTGAGTGCAGCTTTTACCCAGCCAGACTGTGACTGCAGTTCCAGCAACAGCTCTGACTGCACACCCACACTGACCTCACTGCAGGGATGCTCTCTCCTGTTTAGCCCAGCCCTTCTGAATCTCATTCCTCTCCCTCAAGGTCCTCCCAGTCCCTTTTCCTCCAAATCCTCACCAGCCAACCCACTCCCTTTTATCACACTTATCTTTATTGGCTATAGCTGTGAACCATGAGGGGTGAGGCTGTTTTGGGTAATTAACACAGCTGAGACTCATCAGGGTCCAGGTCACCTGTAATCCCTTCTTCTACAGGCAGGATTCAGGCCCTGAAGAGGTGACATCTGATTTTGCAAATGGTAAAATGCTTTCTGTATCTCCCTTTTTTTTCCCTCAGGTAAGTGGTAAGGTTCTGAGAAAAGATGCAGAAGAGCTGGTAGGCTGACACCCTGTTGGGCTGTGTACCAATGGCTGCCTTGCTGCTGCACAAGGCACTCTGCTCCTGAAACCAGCTCTGAGGGCAGCACTGAGATCTGTACTCAAATTACATTGCTCAAGTACTCAAACTAGAGATGTCAGCACCTGAACTGTTGTACAGAAAGTTTCTGTGGCTGCATTGAGATCCATCCCCTTCTGCAATCCTCTTGCAAAGTAAAAACTGTTAGTATTATATGCATTGAATTGTTGGTCAATCAACAAGCTTTCTTTGGATCAAGCCTTCCCCATCCATTTGACAGTGACAATTTTAATGGCCACACATTTAAAATCTGCAATGTTTTCCATTTATGTGCACTATGGAACCAAGCAGCAAACAGGTCAGCTGCTTACAGACCTGGAGGGGCCTAGGGATGCCCAAAAAGAAGGAAGAGTTCCTGTTCTGGAGCACATTCACTTCAGAAGGATGCTAGTGGTCAGACACATTGCCAAAAGCAGAAGGGATAGGGTATGCACTGCCAAATGCTCTACAGCTCTGTATTCCAAAGACATGGAGGAAATATTTACTATGACTATAGAGTAATGAAAGAAAAAATGTCAACATTTCCTAGACTGGTACCCTCTGGTGAGGTAACCAACAGTTTCCTTGTGTCTTTAGTGAACACTGTGAAATACTATCAGAGATGCAGAGATTGCTTGAGGCCTGTTCCTGAATTACTGCCATCTCTAGAATCACAGCTCAATGGACTGAAGCAGAAAGGGCTTTCCTTCAAAGAGAAGAGCAGATTGATCATTCCAAAGTTCTGGGAAGAGTCCTGTTCTGCTGCACACTGCACATGTGCTGAGGCACCTACTTAAGAATGATGATGAAAGAAAAAGGAATGGAAAAGCACACACTAGTGAAACATAGACAGGCTCAGCCATTGCCTGGTCACTGTCTGGTTTACAAGGGAATCATAAAAGAATTAAACTTTAAGGAGTATGTGAAGAAGTCTGAAGCAGTACCTTTTTAATTTTTTTGGGTTTCTTTTTTTTTAGAAGCCAGATGTTCTCCAAGTCTAGAAAGACACGTGACAGGAAATCTGTGAGGGTAGAATGTACAAGTGTGAAGGAAAGTGGGTCTATTTTAAGCCATACCTACCAGATGTTATTAACAAGTCACCCGTTTTGAGAGAGCAGATCCAAATTAAAAAAAAAAAAATACTCATGCAGAAAAGAACAGTATGTATGCATTCACAAAAATCAAATGTAGTAAATCAGAGGATATGAGTACAAGTGGGCAGGTGTGGATGGTTCCTAGGTGGCAATTTTGGATGCAGCTTCAGAAGCAGCATTTGCAAATAATGATGGGCATCTGCATAGCATGAGCATCTTGAAATCTATCTCAAAATCTTCAATACCATCAGCCACAACATGGCTTGTAATGACCTTAAACTGTTAAGGGGTGAGTGAGAAAGGAAGCAGAGCAAGAAAATAAACACCTGGGACATTTACTAACAAGTATAAACATACCTCAGCTTATAGATTAAATCTGTGAATAACACATTTACTACACTTCTGTCACCACCTTAGGAAACTGTTGTTCTGCAAGTAGGTTACTGTCCCACAGTCTCAGCCTAGCATTGAACAACCTGTGAATTCACTGGTATGATTAATGCTTTATTAGCATGCACTAAACACAGGCCACAGCTCCTTCTGTCAAGGCTCATTAAAAGAGAAAATGGCAGCTGCCATTTCCTAACAAGGCATGCAGTTTTAAAATGCTCTGGTTTATATACAGTGGGAAACTGATGCGTTGGATGCATTTTAGAATGTTTTGTGTAAGAGAAATAATTCCAAACACTGCTCTTTGCACAGAGCTTATTGGCTTACTTGGGAAAAACTAAGTACCAAAAAGGAGTATTTTGGGTTTTGTTAATAAATTAATTAATGTGTCAACTAAAAGCAGAAGAAGACATTTCCTAAGAATCCAGAACATCGTTTTCTTCGTTCAGAATCTTTTAGTGGCTCACTTACTCCACTGCACTGCTTACATCATACACATCCACATCTGAAAAACTTGTGTTCAAGTTAGACTCTTGATCAAATCACTGCATAGCAAAAGCAGAACCCTTCAGGACTGCACAGTGCAACCTGATGGAAGATCAGCCACTACAACTGCATTGCAACAAGGATCTCACCTACCAACAGTGCTCTGACTCTGTCCCAGTGCTCTCCAAAAGCAACAGCAACCTTCTTTTACCTGAGTGTTTTTCTGACTTTAAAAAATCCCCAAACTTTTCTATTACTGATACACAGAAAGTACCAGAGCAACAGCAAGCACATCTGGAGGACTAGGGACAAGGAGTCAGTGAGGTTATGCCAAGTGATGCAGGCAACAAAAGTGTCTCTCAACTGACTAAACTCTTCCCTCTTTGAAACAGTCACTGAAAATTGTTTCCAAAAAGCACTGCATCTGTGCACTCACAGAGATAAGAAATTAGCACTATCATAGGAAACAAATGAAGCAGGTGAAGAGGGCTGTTGAATGTTTTGATGTTGTAGCTCAGTTTGTAAGTGCAAGGTTGAACCCAAAATAAAGGAGTGGTATTGAAGTCCACCTCAACCATGCTACTATAAGCATTGTTACACTGTTGGTATAAACAGGAGTCACAGCACATGCTCTGGTTTTGCTAAAATACTCCATAAATCCACACTTAACTCAGAGCCAATTTCCTTTTCAGGTCACTATTAAATCACTTTAATTAGAAAACAGTTACGCAGTACTTACTGTAATAAAAATGCAAAGCTACTACCAGGGAGGTTTAGCCTACGGTGTTTTAAATCTAAGGACCCACACCTGTCTGCAAGTGTGTTCTTGACACACATCAACTACAAAATCCTGGGTTTCATTTCAGCACCAAGCCTGAAGACATCCTTGGGCATTTATCTACTGCTTTCATGGCCAGCATAACCAGACAGTGATCTGCTGATGTGCTTGTGATCAACACTCATCAAAAGCAGGCCAGCACATGGCGACATGAACATGGTTACTGCTATAAAATCAAACCAAAGGCTCGGGAGCAGTGTACAAGATGCTGTTCCCACACTTCCCTTACCCTCAACCTCCTCTGGCAGTTGCTGACACCCATTTTAAAAGGCAGCCAGACAGCTGCTCAGCATTCCACAACCTCTGCTCAACTTGGTAATGAAGCCCTCAGAAAGATGAACTGAGATTTTATAACCAAATTAACTTTTACATTAATGTACATTACGCCAGTGAAAATAATTCACTCATGTAAATAACCAAACTCCTTGTGCTCTGACAGTTAATTCCATTTCATAGCTTTCTTTTAAGCTTTTTTCTTCCTCTGTCTGCTGCTGCTCCTTTATGTTCCTCCTTTAAAAGAAACATGGTGACAGCAAGAAATGGGTACTTGTACTTTAACGTGGCATCTCCTGTCCAAAGATGTTTTTTTCACTAGTAAATCATCAGGACACCACCAAAGAAAATGTTTCTTACCATAGCACTCGTAGAAACAAGCAAGCCACAGATAATTCTACAGTGCCTTCTAAAGTTATAGAACACAGGTGCATGTTTAAATATGAAGACTATTTGGGGCAAGAAAGAAACAAGATCACACTGTAGACTCCTTTTAAATCTCATCTCAATGTTGGTAAATGAGTCTTACACAAGTTAGCTGTGTAAGTCTCCCCCTAACCTGATTCCCATGTCCTCACAGGAAACAAAGGGCTTCTGTAAAACAGTGTGGGTCCTGAGTGCCATGCTGGCTTTGTCCGCACCCAAAGGCACCTCCACACCTTCCTCCTCTCCTTCAGAGGCAGAGGCACTGACTGAGGAAACGAATCAAACAAGCCATCTGCCCAAAGGCCCTTCCATCAGGGAGCTTTAATGAGTTCTGCACTTGCAGAAAGCCTTTACTTTGGAGCCTTGGAGTCTTGACTCTGTAGGGCAGGACAGAAAACTCCTCGGGTAGCCTGCTCTTCAGTGCCACATGGAGTGGAAAGCACTTGGCACAAACACAAGAGCTTGACTCCATAAATTGCAGGGATTGGTGTTTCTCAGGGGACAGCCCCACTCCTCCCTGAATCATATGCTCCTTCACCTGGAGGAGTCCTTCTTTCTGACTCTTATTAAAATACAGCCTTTGCTCTGCAACACTTCTGCTAATGGCTTTGATCTAGACATGGAAACAACTGCACAACATCCATATTCAGTTGGCTGCTGTGACAAGCTGTCTAAAACCAGCTAATAATTTACATGGAAACTGTATCTACCAGAGGGTACCTGCATGGCCAATAGAATAGAACAATATTGATACAGGCTGGAGAAGTTAATTAAACTGGTTGGGTGGGGGCTTCACAGTTCAGACAAGATACATACAGCCCTTAGCTTCCACAGGCATATAATTCCACAGGTCTGACTAACACAGCATGATCAGTCAAAGATTGGACTTGATGATCTCAGAGATCTTTTCCAGCCTAATTAATACTGTGAGTCTGTGTCTTATCTCCTTTATCCTGCAAAGTTACATGCATTTTCTTTGTATACAAAAGCTGTCTCAGAAGTCCAAGATTACATCCAGAAGTGTGAAAGGCAGACTGTAAATTCAGAGAATTCTCATTCAATAGTTGGTCAGTGCTTCACAAAACTAGGATTTGATTTTAGTGAGACTTTAGAGAGGTTCTGAATTACAATTATGAAAAAAAAGCATTTGTTAACACCCTTAATTTACAGTCTTTTTCTGAATACAAAATCAAAAAAAAAATAAAGGACGGGTACATTCTGAGCTTGCAACACCCTGAAATTAGCGATTCCACTATTCACTACTCTGTCTTCAATCAAGGCCCTTTTATATTTTCTGATTAATTGCAAGAAAACACTGTGTTCCAGGAGCACACACAAAAGATATTCTTAAGGGTACTCTTAAAGTAAGTAGTTTGAGATGAATTTTTAATTTGTGTGCTCAAACTACGTCCAGCATTCTTCAAGAAGCAAACCAAGATGACTAAAGTGGGGTTTTCTTTGAACTTGATTTCTCTTCCTTCCTCCTGTCTTCTACCACAGTGTCAGACACTCACTTACACACCTTCACTTTTTCACATTACCCGATTGGTTTTGATGCAGCTGTTTCACGTAAATAAAATCCCTCACATTCCTAAGTATTTGAAGGTTGTATTTTAAAATTGCTGCTCCCAGGTCTGTCCATTGCATTTTTGTGGACTGTAAGCAACATCTCTTGAACACTAAGTTACTTTTGCTCTTTTCTCTATCAAAAACCCCTCCAGGAAAATCTCATGTGCAGCCCTAGAGAAAATAAAGAACAATGATAACAAAAAGCCAGCCGGGATGGATACAATTCTGTTATGGAAAGAACTTGTAGTAGCAGCGTTTGTTCAGCATTTGTTTGCCAAAGCAGTGGCAAGTCAGAGAGCTTCCAGCAGAAGAGCTCAAGGTTCAGAGGCACAGAGAGCAAGACAAGACGTGTGCAGCTGCCAGGAGCACCTGTGCTGGACCCATTAAAGATTTAACCACACCAGTCACGTGTGCACTGAAAGATGGCTGACAGCGGCCATGCTTAGCACACCCCTCAAAAACTTTGGGGAAAGGCAGCAAAATGGAGTTCCCTGTGGATGAGGAGGATGGCACGTTCACCAACATTCCTCTGGCAGATGACTCAGGTAAGAGGCTGCGCTACTCTGCTGATACAATGCAAATTCCACAGGCTGCATAACAGCACTGGGAGAGCAGGCGAGTTTGTCCTGATTACAAGGTACAAGGTGTTATTAGCAAATACCCTCAAACAAACTTTTTTTCAGTTGTGTGGCTTGAATAAGGCTTGTGATGAGCTAAGAATTGAGGGGGTTGGGGTAAGGAGGCTACCACAGTTTTCATATATTAGCATATGGTAATATACACTCTTCATCTGAGCACATAGAGCCTTTTGCTGGTTAGAGAGACACTGTTACAGAAATATTAACTCAGTAGTTACTACTATCAAATAAAATACAGATAATGCTCTATACAGAATAATAAACCTCTGACATACTCTAGTGACAACCCACAAGAAGTGATGCAAGTTAATTGGTAATGGAAATAAGGTGATATTTTTTAAATCCCCACTATTAAGCATTTGATTGTTTTAAAGGAAACTACAAAAGCAAAGACTGCCTACCCCCCACCCTTCTCCTCCCCACTTACAGAATAAAAATGGCTTGGAAGGGGAAGTAGGAGAGTCCTACATAGTGGAAAAATGAAGTGAGTTAATATGAATTGATAATAAATTATTTAGAAAGGTGAGGCCAGAGCATCAACTTGATTATGTCAGCATGGCTGCCAAAGAGCATGTCTGCTAATTCACACTACTAGGGATCTGGAGGGCTTATTTTTGAACAAGACACATTT
Source organism: Cettia cetti (assembly GCA_013401135.1). Lineage (NCBI taxonomy): Eukaryota > Metazoa > Chordata > Aves > Passeriformes > Sylviidae > Cettia > Cettia cetti. Next base: position 5,757 of record VZUI01036178.1, on the reverse strand, counting down.
CCTTCCCCTTCCCCTCCACCTTTTTTTTTTTTTTTTTTTTTTTTTTTTTCCCCACAAAGAATGTTATTTTGCATGCTGTATTTACCTCCTACATTAAAAAAAAAAAAAAAACAAAAAAAAAACCAAATCCACTAAGTTAACCTGATTTCTAGAACACAGTTTTTTCTATTAGCAATTCCATATTAGTGTGATGGAGCTGAGCTGCATGTTTGAATGCACTTTTTACATTGTACAGGGCTGCTGACACCGAGATGTGGTTGGCCCAAACTATTCCCAAGAAGACAATCTGTCAGAGCTTGGTCCAAGGTGTACAATAATGTTCTCCTGACAAGGAATCTCACTCTTTTCCTGTAGCTGGGTGTAGAAGAGTAGAGAAAAGGTATCCTAAGGTTTCCAAGTCAATCTTGGCATTTGGTGCTTGATACTTAAAGCTAAGCCCTGACAGATGTCACTGCTGTAAAAGAGATCTCCTGAGCAACACAGCCAATAGGACTGCACTGCACCTCAGAAACTGAGCACTTAAAATCTGCTGGACCCTTGACTGAAGCAGCACACCCAGGGTCAGAGAAAGCTCATGTTCACAACACAGAGGCTTCTTTATTAAAGGTCTTACACCAGTATTACAGTGTTTCTTCTGGTAGTGAAGAGGTGGGGACTGCCAGCCAGAAAGTAGAAGTAAAATCAGAATAACTGAAAATAAGTGACATTTTCAGGCAAGCTTATAGCTGGAATATAGTAAGATTGAGGGTGAATATGATAGCCCTGGTCCATCTCCTCTGGCAACACCTGGAGGTTAGAAAGTATAAGAAAATTCCTAACCTACAACAGGAAGAAACAATGATATACTTTGTAGGAAAGAGTCTTCTTTAACTCTCCCAGCTGAAGTTAAGAAGAATTACAGTAACTCTGGGGCATCTCCAGTAAGACTGGAGAACAACATCATTTCCAGAAGAGCAGGGAAGCTAAAAATCCACACGATGAGAGAGAGAGAAAGATTCCTTAGGATGGACAAGAGCAAGTTGGAGCAGAGAATAAGGAAACTAGGCTTGCAATATGTAGATCCTAAGTGGACTTTTGAGAGTGGTGATGTTTCATATGCAAGTGTTCCTTCATTAATTGTTAAAAGGGTTCACAAAGGTGCACTGGTTTTAGTGAACTTGAGCACATTTGTTACTGCATAAGGTTTTGCCCCCATTTCTTAAAACACACTGGAAAGATACCAAACAGGCAAGCAGATCACCATGCTATATATGAACAAGCTGAATGATAATCAGAATACAGCCTTCATGTCAAGGTTTCCAGGGTGCTGTGAAAAGCCATTGTGTCAAAGCAACAGCAGTTACTGAGCCTCCTTAACCAAGCACAAGCCATGAATATTTAATAGCTATTGCTCTTTCAAAACAGCAGTGTCTTTCCATTTGTTAAGTATGCAGGTAATAAAAATAAAACACTTCCATGTAAACTAAGATAAGCACAAAATGGTAGCAAGAGAGAAACTTTCTGGAAAGCATTTTAATATCAATATTAACAGCACATGAAATAAATGAAAACATGTGAAAATATTTTTACCTTTAATGAAAGAAATATCATTCAACTTAGAAACTCATAGCACTAGATAAAGTTCTCTCAAAGAAACGACCTACCCAAACAAAAGCACAGAGGAAATCAAACCAAAAGTAAAACAAAACAGAGAAATGTTGTAGAACATCTACAAACATTTCTTTACTGTACTTCCCATCAATGCTGAATAAGCAGATCAAGGCCCTCTTTCCTCATTGAAGAGTATCTAGAAATTATCTTACTCTTTTTTTAAATATGCTTTACAGAAAGCAAACATTAGTGACTACATTTCTCATGTAAACCCATCCTTTTAAAAGCAGATACAAACCCTTAACTTACAGGAAGACAAAGCAGTTTTTCATCTAATTGAGTTACTAGTAAAGCTTTATGGAACCTTGCTAAATATCCTTCCACAAAACCTGGTGGCAAACTTATAGCTGATGATTACAAGGAGGATCAAAGAGTTAAGAGGATAATGTTATGTAATATATGTTGGTAACCACAGCCCAAAGCTGCAAAGAGTACAGTTCCTCAGTCTATTTAAAAATGCATTTTAGTGGAGTCAGTCGAAACGAGAACTTTTGCACTAATGCTCAATCTTACAAAGGATAGGATGCAGCTATATGTTGGCTATATAGCTGTATGTAGCTATATGAAGGCAGGCCTCTTCATGGATAAAGAGAAATTATTACTTTGAGGCTTGCTTTTTGTAGACTTTTTAAAGAGACTGCATTTTTTCATTCCAGCTGTATGCTCACAGGTTATAATGATGTCCCATTCTCACTGAGGACTTTAGGCAAAACCAAGATGTGCACAATAAGTAAGGACACAGATGAGTTAGAACAATGTAAACCAAAGTATTTGCTCATTTTGCATAAATTGATTTAGTTGGAAAAAGCGCAGTCCAATACGTACTCAAATTCTTCATTTAACAGAAGACCCCAATTGTAAACTTGCACAAGAATATGGCAACAAAAGCTTTTTGAGGTTACTCTGAAAGAGTAATAAGAATTGCAGAGAATTTGGTGTAAAGCAACATTACATGAAAATAAAAACGTCCTCCTTGGAGTCTGTTATTTCTGCAGAGAAACAGAAGGATGAAGATTTGATGTAAAGGGTCTTGCAAGTTGGCACTGCAAGGAAAAAGACCTAAGCCACTTGTGTTCCTTTCTGTCTTTTTCTTTGTGGCAATAAAGGAGCCAACAGTACAGTTCAAAGAGCAAAGTCGTCTCAGCAGCACGTACAATGCCTTCCCCTGTTGGTGACAGAAAGGATACATTTCTATTGTAGTGGTGAACAGGGAAGCCTCTGTCAGCACTCAGCTTACCCAGGCGCCTCTGCTGCCTGGAACGTGGCCAGAAGGGAAGGCAGAGGCTTGCTGCTTTGCACCCTGTGCCATGGGAAAAACAGGATGTGAAACGGAGTTTTAGAAATGAAAGGTCTGCAAATGTTGGTCCTTAGCAGCCATGACTGAGAGGGAGCCTGAGTGCAGAGCAATAAAATCCTCTGCTCTCAGTTTGTAACTGTACCCGCATACAAATGCAGGTAAACGATTAATGAAACTTTAAACTTATACATTTAATATAAAGCCACTATCATGAATGCCTCCTCTGATTTAACCAAATGCCTTAGAAAACAGCCTGTAGCACTGCCTGGGCTTATGGTGCTCAGGACCAACACTCCCACCCACCTTCGTGTCATAACGTGCACAGGCGCCTTCCCTGGGACACAGTCTGTGCTATAAAAGGAATCTGATTGTTGGGGACGGATCCTAAGGCCCTAAAGCTTTACATTTAAAGTGCACAACATTTTTAATTGATAATGTATTACACAATGCAAGACAGGTGAGGTAAGGAGTTAAAAAAGCCAGTAGGTATGTCATGTTAAGCTTCTGGTTTCTTGGTTGATTTCTCATACAAGAAGATTTGGGGCTGTGGACCTCTACTCCGTGATATATTTGGTTTGGGGCATTTTTGCATTTGTGTTTTGGGGTTTTTGAGTGTGTGCATGTTTTTGAGTGTGTGCATGTTTTTTGGTGTTTGTTTGCTTGCACTGGATATTTAGAAGTCTGGAATTGCCTTCTTTGCACTGGAAAATAGAGGAAGGGTTAGGAATGCAAGCCTTTTTAAGGGAACACAAGATGATCTAGGCATTCTCTCTGTGGAATTTAGACACAGCAGTATCAATCCAAACCTTTTGGTGCCTGGACCATTCAACACCCACCTCATAACACACAGCATTCTGTAGACTACAAATGGCATCTGCTCTCTGCAATGCCAACAGTGGAAGCTCAGAACAGCTTTCTCTAAAGGAAAAACAAAAAAAAACAAAACCTCTCACAGAGGTTGACTGCTGAAAAGGAGTTCATCCTGATGCTCATGCTCAGAGTTCAGAATGAAAAGAAAGTACTACAGTGAGAAACCACAACCAGGCAAAGTAGAATGAACCCCAACGGTACTGATAGCAAAAAGGAAACAGTGGCTAAACCAGCAGCTCTTGAAATTACTCCTGCTTTGGATACAACAGCACGGGAGCCAAGATGTCTGGTTTCCATTCTGTCCCATAATTTAACATCAAGGATTTCACCCATTTGCTCCTTTTGGGACGCTGTTGACAATGCAGCAAGAAAAGTGGAATTTCTGCAGCAAAGAGGTGTATTTATTTCCTCAAGATCAGTCCCACAGTAACTTTTCCTCCTCTTACAGTATAAAAAACCAGCACATTCCTCTCCAGGTAAGCAAGGTCTTCATCCATCTGTATGTACCTGGAGAGTCTGGCTGTAATTTTTTCCTGTCAATGCAAGTGCTGGAGATTGTCTCATTAGAAAGAATGAGGAGAACCTGTTGATTGGCAGGTTTGCCAGTGCAGCAAGCAAGATTGAAACAATTCAAGCACCTGGCATTTTAAAAATACCAGTTAAGGAAACTTTCCAACAAGCTCCTAAAGCCCAGTCACCACCTGAGAGGACTGCTTGCAAGAAGTAAGGATTGCAGTGTTGAAAATGCCCTTTGGAGAGACAGTGATATGCTTTTAAGTAAATTAGCTAATGGACTTGGAAACAGATTCATTTTCCAGTACAGATGGCTAGCAAGACTGTAATTGCAGGACATTTTCAGACCTTGGATACCATTCAGTCTAATCTGAACTTATCTGATTGTAAGGTTAAAAAAAGTCATTGACACAATAATAATACTGTGGAGGCAGCCAGAAGATGAAGATGTTAGAAATATACACTTTCTGAAATGCATTTAAAAATACAGCAGAGGGCTCACTTCCCAAATGCCTTTATCTTCCTGAGTGTCTGCACAGGATTGAATTATTTATTTACAACCAGACAGATTACTGTAAGTTACAGATACAATATGAATATATTTCACTGCAACATTTGGTTCAAACAACATAGTACTACAAGTTATGCAGTGCAGTCACCTCAGTGAAGCCACCAAAATTAGCTCAGGTGGCGAATGTTTTTCATCCTTTGCTGTGGCTCACGGACTGTGCTAGGAGGTCAAAGTGAGGACCCTGTGCAGCAGGTTCTGCGAGGGTTATTATTAAGGGTTATCCCCTCCAGGGAACCAGGGGAAGAACAATGACGCAGGAGTGTTGTTTGGGAGCTACTGAGCCACCAGATGAGAGCAGCTCCGTGAAGTTACTTAGGTTCTTGCGTGAGGCGATCTCAGCGCCGTGAGGCACGGAGCTAAATGAGAAGTTTCTTACTCCGGACACTGCTGGGACAGAGGCTGCTGAGGCGCCAGGCTGGAAGCAGCTGGGCCAGGTGTACACGGCTCTGAACTGGGGCAGGGAAAACTTGCTGGACTCTGGCTGGGAGGCTCCTCTCCCCCACAGCTCCACATACAAGCACCTGGGACTTAACAGCAGCCACCCACATATTATTTCCTCACACTTTCCTCAGGCTTTGCCAACCCACCTAAATCTGAAGGCGTTTCACATCAGGGAATAAATGCCTTTCCTTAATATCTTCTGAACACTCCTTAGAGCGACCAACCCCTGAGGACCGCTGCTCTGCACACTGGGGGCGCACGATCACGGGACGAGCTAAAGACAAACACCGCGCCCCTCGGCGCGCAGCGGGAAGTGAGGGGAGGCGCAGCCCGTGAGGGGGCCTGGCCCCGCCCCGCGCCCCGCCCCGCGCTCGGCGCAGGCGCGTTGGCAGCGCGGACGGGCCGGGCCGGGGCA